>OMLP01022321.1:1290-13955 GCA_900302685.1 Spondyliosoma cantharus | reverse complement strand
CAAAGCCTTCCTGATTACCAAAATTATATTAAACTGAGTGGATTGAGGAGAGTTACTTATTTCACAAGGAACTGGGTTCAGCGCCTGTTGCCAGTAAAACATGACTACCAAGTAAGACTCAAACCTTGTGAGAATAAGCTCGGTTTCTAATTATTATCATCCATCATGTCCAGTCCTATGTAAGAGTCTTGGTAAGACTGGTATGCATTTTTTTTTTTTTTTAAACTTAATACCTTGTATTGAGAGTGGATTTATGATATTAGCCAGTACATATGCATGTCACAGATCCATCATTTACTGCAGCGAGTGTCTGGTAGAATGAAGACTCATCCTTATTCCGTCTGAAATTAACTGTGGTTCAAAGGCTAAGAAGTGAGATCATAAGTGAAAGGAAAGCTCGGCCGTTTGTGTGGGCAAAGTACCAGGCCCAATTCTTAGTCTAAGTTACCCCAACATCCAGAAGGATGCCTTAACTAATTTGTACTTAAAAAAACAAAAACAAAAAACAGAACTAAAATAACATGCCCTTTTTAATTCAAACACCTGCAAGTAACTTGATTGGATTATAAGGCCACCGTCGTCCTTTCAGAGCTGTGCCTTACTGGCTGTGATATTGTAATGAGGAGATGACATGAAACACAAAATGAGATGAAAACAACTAAGAAAAATAAATGGCGCCTCTATTATTCAGTGTTTGACATGACATTTTGGCAAATTAAAACCAATGTTTTAAAATGAACACATTTACTTGGTTGAGGAGTGCCTGTCATCACATGGCCATGAAGTAAAAAATAAGCTTGTGTAATGAAGAAATTATTTTTCCTTATATATGCAGGCAACATTGATTAAAAGCAAAAAACTAAGGCTCAAATTACCCTCAGATGAACAGAGCTTAATCAACATGCAAACACTCTTTTCATTCTTGCCACTCAAAGTGAATAGACAGTGAATAGTCAATACTTAACTGAAACCATTTTCCCAAACAGATTTTCAAGTGGTGATGTGTTTTGAGGGACTGAAGTGAAAGCCAAATTTGAACATGAAGTTTGAAAACAACCATTTTCACATGTGTGGGAGATATTTGTTTTCAAGAAATGTGTTACTGCCCAGAAACTTAACTATCAGCTCACAAACTGTGACTAGAAACTTATTCATCTGCCAGGAATTGAGCCTGGTTAACAACCCTTTTAAAAAATCTTTCAGTGGTTCGCAGCAGTTTCTGGTTGCAAGAGAAGTGAGCCAGTCTACGACGCTGCTTCCTCTTTCGTTTCTGTGGGCTCACTTTGAGCTGAAGGTAAGGGCTCAGAGGGCGGCACTGCCTCCACTGCAGCAGTAGGTACCTCTGAGGGCGGAGCTAAAGGTTCAGATTCTGCCTTCTTTTGAGAAGTTTCCACAACTGGTTCTTTACTGCTTTCTGCAGTGGCCGCAGGAGTCACACAAGGTTTCTCTGTGCCCTCAGAGTTCCGAAATTTGTCCATGTTTTCCAGCTCAGCCAGTCGATCATCTCTGTCCCAACGTGTGGTTCTCTCTCGCCGTTCTGACCGCCTTGGCCTGTCCCCTTCTTTTCCTTCAGCTCCTCTCGCTCTTTCTCGACTCCCTCCTTCTCCCCTTACTCTTTCTCCTCCCTCCCCCCGCCCTCGCTCCCTCTCGCCATCGTCACCCCTCCCTCGCTCCCTGTCGCTGTCCAGGCCACTTCGCCTTTCCCTCCACTCCCGTCTATCTCGATCACGATCGCGGTCTCTGTCCCGATCGCGGTCTCTGTCCCGATCGCGGTCTCTGTCTCTCTCCCATCCTCCCCCCCGTTGTTCACCTCCATCTTCATGCCAGCCTCCGACCCTCTCCCTCCCATCCATTCTATCACCACTTCCACCCCTCCCTCCATCACCAAATGGGCGTCTTCCGCCTCCAAAACCTCGGTCCCTCTCTCTATCCCTGTCTCGATCCCAGTCTCTGTCCCTCTCTGGCTCTCGGTCCCTGAATCCAGGCCGGTCTCCTCTGAAAGATCTGCCATCCATTTCTTCTGGCCCCTCCAGGCAACGAGGAGGACCCCCTGGTCTGATAAAAGGAGGAGGTGGAGGACCCTGAGGAGGGGGGCCATGTCCATGAGGAGGAAAAGGAGCCCTCATATTGTGGGGAGGGAGCATCCCAAAGCCTCCTTTGGGTGGAGGAGGGTCATGGTGCATCATTTGAGGGTGTGGCCCTCTGGGCATCATCTGAGGGGGCATGGGAGGCATGTTAGGGTGAGGGGGTCGAGGCCCGTGGGGTGGAGGGAAACGCTGCATGTGTGGTGGGGGAACCGGGGGACGCTGAAGTGGGATTAAACCAGGCCGGGCACCAAGCAGACCACCAGAAGGGGGTTGGAGGTTTCCTGGAGGTCCACCTGGGAGGGAACCTGGAGGTCCACCTACCTGGTTACCTGTTGGGGAAATCAAATACAAAACAGAGCTTTAATTTTAATACAACTTTCTAGGAGAACCAAAATATTCAATTTACAACAAACCCTACCATTTGAGAGACACTAACTAGCAAATGACTGGTACCATATAAATACAAATTAATCATAATCAAACTAGTCATCAATTGCATTTCAGCCCATCAACCAATCGGGTCACTGTTAAAGCACTTTACTGTTTTCAATAATAAAATCGCAACCAGTTTTAATGGCCAAACTCGACAAACTCTCAAACATAAAAGCAGTGAGTAGGACAGAAAGAGAAAGACCTGGTGAAAGGTCTGTAGAAAAATAAGACAGACTGACCCATAGGCCCCATCTGGTTGTTGAAGATGTTGTGACCCTCCATGACCTCATCATTTGTCCTGTTGCCCAGACCTGCTGGGTCCAGAGGTGGGTCGTCCACTCCACCTTTGGCAGGAGGTGGGGGACCTAAAGGCATAGCACCTGGAGGAGGAAAACCTGGGAGAAGAGGGGTGAGAATTGAGTGTGCTTTCATGCCAGTTTGATTCAGTTAAAGCCAATTCTGTTGACAACTGGAAGGTCACCGGTGCGGTTTGTTGAGGTGTAACAGCAAAGATGACCAAGCATAGGACCTCATCATAGGCAGATAACTGATTTGAGGATCTATAAAAAGTTGAGGGGATTCTCTCCAGTTTCTTATTGAAAAAGTTACTCATTACTTCAGGAGCTCTTTGACAGCAGAGAACACACATAAACACTTGAGGAGCAGTATAGTGTCGCAGGAATTTGATTTCCAGATGAGGGTCCATGAAAAGCAGATGATGTAGGATGATACTCACTGTAACTGCTGAATGAATAAGTTACTAAATGGCAATGTTTCATCACTTGAACCAAATAAACTGCTCTACAGACTTGAAATTGTCCTTAATTTGTGCGTACATTACTGATAAACATTGTTCATGAATGGACACAGTGTCAGAGCGAGAAACTGAATGAAAGCCAGTGAGAGGTGGTTTTGATGGCAGCTGTAGGAGGTGCTACCTGGAGGCATCTGCATGGGATTGAAGCCAGGTCTGATGAAAGGAGGAGGGGGGACGCCTGGGGGGAAGGAAGGCGGAGGCATGCCTATGGGACCAGGAAAGACAGGAGGCTGAAGAGAGCCCACACCAACCATGGGCTGCTGCATTTGAGGAACCTGAGAACATTTACAGGGATTTGCTGAAGATCTCAAATGAGAAGGTTATTTGTTATTGTTCCCAGTGACGCACTGGAGAAACACAAGAGTTGAGCAACTTCATCAAACAAAATCGTCTTATGTCACCAGGTGACACACCAGCATGTCGTATTATTAAATTAAACGATACCTCAACATGAATTTACCTGCAATAGATGAACTTTGTGCTGTTGTTTACCTGTGCAAGTGTAGCAGCTGCAGTAGCCACAGGTGGTAATACCTGTGTATCCTCAGGCTGCTGTGGCTCTGAACGGCCGTTGTGGGTGAGCTCCTCCGGGAGGTCAAGAATCTTCCTCACTCCACTCCATTCTGGAAAAGATGGACACGATTCAGACTGGTCAGCAAACTATAATGCAAACAGCATTTTGTTATGTGTTTGTATTATTTCCTAATGTGTCAGAGTCTTTACCTGGTGATAAGGTGTCTACATCCAGTATTCCTCCTTCTTTTAGCTCCTCCAACTGAGCCTCTCGGATTTTAGACCAAGGTATGTAGGTGACACCCAGCTCCACGTCCCAGTACTGTTTAAACTCAGCCTTTATGCCCTTATTCAAAGCCCAAGCAATCTGGTAAGAAACGGACAAAACAACTCTTAATTCAATTATAAAATTCTCAGTTTCTCTTTGGTTTGATTTGAAATTTTTGTTTAGAAATGCTTTACTAAGCAGCAATCTGAATTGCCACTCACCTTGATGGCTTTCTGGTTAACTTTGTGAGATCCTCTACTAAGCTTCTGTAGAGCCCTGAAGGCATCTTGCCTGTGTATCATGACAATGTAAGCACAGCCACGTGGAGGGATCATCTTAACACAAGAGGAGGACAAACAGAGGTAAGTCAATTAGTCAGGTGATGATTGCACTAAAGCACAACATTTGGAAAAGCAAATTTGGGTATCGATGGTTGATCTTCTGTATGTAATCAGTATTTAATTAACCTAAATATCAGATATTGACAAAAAGCAGAGGCTATATATACACAAGATGTGGATCAATGTATCTTTTTGAGTTCACTTACATTGATTGACTCTATCTGGCCAAACTCCTCCAGTAAACAGGCAACATCTTGCTGCTGTGTTCTCTTGTCCAGCTGACCCACCCAGAGAGTTGTACTGCAAACTGAAAAGGAGAAAGAAAAGGTATTGTGAACAAAAACTTAGAAATGCAAAGATATTCAATACTTGGAATAAAAGGGAGGGAAATTATTGTCCAAAAACACAGTGCTGTCATCCAAGAACAAGAATTCTTTTGAAACTATTAAACAACACAACGCACACCTCATCCAACATTTCAGGGTCATGTCTATCTGCCTGAATAAATACGGACATAAATAGATTATGACTCACTGCTAAGTGTCTCGCTCTTGGGTGGTGGAAGGCCTTTCTGCCGTCGCTCTCGCTCTTTCTCCCTCTCCCTGCGCTCCAGAGAGCGAGGGCGTGGGGAATGGTGACGCCGGTCTCTGGAGCGCGAACGGGATCGCCTGTGCCTGGATCGCCGTGTACGGGAATTAGACCGTGACCTCCTACGCTTTGGAGATCTGAAGAAAACAATTTAATTATTGCAACTCATGAAATGGTCATACTTAAACATGTAGTAGTTCATCAGCATAAGATTAAATGGATGTTAAAAGGCAAATGTACAATGCTGAGACGATGTGACACATTGCATCCTATTTCAAATGTTTACCTCGAGCCTGAGTTTGATCGTTGACCATGTCTGCCATCCCTTATAGCTGAACGGTCCATATCCACTGACAAATCCTGATATGGAATGGACAAAACATGATTATAATCTGATGCAAATCATTTTACAACTACTTCTTAATCTCCCACCTTAACTAAGCATACACTTTCAAGCCCTAATAAGCTGTTTTCCAAAGTTCTGGTTTGAGATTTAAATTTAAATTTAAATGCTGAAATTAGCTTCTTAGTTTTTTAATATCCTGGGCACTATTTTTAAGTGTACCTGTTGCTGCTGGGCGGCCATGTGGGGAGGATGCACCCCTGGAAAGCCTGGAGGAACAGTAGAACCAGGGAGAGGCTGTCCTGGTAAAACATGCCCCATAGGAGGCATCATAACTGGGAAGCTTTGTCCTGGCGGAAAACCATAGGCCTGGGGTTGGCCATTTGGAGGGAGAGGAACCTGAAAATTAATGCTGGGATAAATATTGTGCGTGTACAACAGGGTTTTTCACAAATATAAAAAATAAAAAATAATTTAAAAAAGTGACTGAAGAATTAGGGGTTTGAAAAGAAAAGACAAGTCATCTTTCAATTAAAAATGTTTGTACTTATTACCTGTTGTGAGGGGTCTTGCAACATGTTAATCATCTGTGGTTTAAAGTGCTCCATGTGCTGTGGGAAGGCTGGAGGCTGCTGCATACTGTGACGATAACAAAAAAAATACACCATCAGCTTAACTTTATTTTTAAAAATCAATTAGAGCTTGCAGCTCTCCTGTAGTTTGTAAAAAAAAAAATATATAGGGCTTACAAGGACGGGTGTGATGACATTTCATCCTTCTTGGCTTCTTCTCCGGTTTCCGGTTCGTCATCATAGTCAAAGCGATCCAGCAATTTCTAAGAAAGAGGCAGGTAACTCAAATAAAAAGAACTTGTACAGCCTTATTTTACTTGCACTCAAAGCATTGCGCTAAAGATGGCTTATTAAAAGACAAAAACGCATTGCCACCTTATCAAAGGCCGTCTTCTGCTGGCTGGTTTGGGTGGGTAGGGGAGGTTGCGGCGCTACCATGCCCACTCCAGTTGCAATGTTTTGGCCCTGTGTTTGAATGTTATGTACAGGAGGCTGAGTGTTGGTGTCAGGCTTCACGGGTTGCTGCTGAAAGTTCTGGAGCATCTGTTGAAGCTAAAATTGGCAGTGATAGAGGGTACAAGAAGAGGTTTTAGTGAAGGTCTGAGAGATGTGGAAGCAATGATAATCTAACTATAATAACAAAGCTAATGCGGGCCTGCACTGGGGCACACACACTCACCTGCTGACCCTGCGAAGACTGGAAGAGCTGTGCCACAGCAGCAAAGGCATCAGTGTTTTGCAGCTGAGCAGCAGTTGTTGTGGTGGCGGAGTTTGTCGTTACCGCAGTAACTGGCTCTTTGGCTGGAGGTGGGGAAGAACCTGACAGGAGAGACAGAGCGTGAACATGTGTGTGATCAGGTTTAGACTAGTCAGGATAATCACCTTGTTGACTTTTTGTACACATGGTTGTGTTAACATGCATGTTTGTTTAATTGCACTTTAAAAGGCGATTTCTATGCTGATATGCTATCCTTATATCATATGGTCTTAATGACAATAATATTGTTTATTGCAATCATTTATGGACTATATATCGTCACTACCACAAAGCAGCACACATGCCTTTGAATGTTTGGATCACTTAGAATAAGTGCACATTGTTTTCGAGATTGATTGAACATGTTTAAAACACACATGGACACAGAGAAAAAAAAAAACATTTTGACGAATTACCTGGCTCATCTGCGCCTGCGTAGAGTGCAGCAGCACTGCTAGAGCCGGCTGCCATGTCCAGGAGAGGCTGAATAACCTCAATCTTAAACACCCCATTCTTCTGCCACAGGTTCAACACCCGCACAATCTTACTCTACAAAGGAATATATGAAAGCAAGAAAACTGGTGAAACAGTAGTTGTCAAAATCCTTCAACCTTCAATTTTTTTTTTTTTACTGTTTGTGACTACAACAATAGAATCCAGAGTTTTCTGACTAATATTCAACACAGTGAATTTATGTTCTTACCCTGTCCTCTATTGGACAAAGGCAGAGGTTTTCAAAAGTTCCTGTGATGTTTTTGGTGAACCTTGGGCCAAACACATCCTTGTCCGCTCCAAACTGGTGTCTGGACTGCCTGACGATGGAATCCACCACGTAGAGGCCTGCTACCTTGTACTCAGGCTTACACTGTAGAAAGGAGAGAAGGGGAACGCAGAAGGAGAAAAATGATTTTAATTTGTTCATGTTTGCAGAAGAGAAACGAATGTGATGAATGAATTCAGATGGGTTTGTCTCACCTTTTTGATAAACTTTTCCACAATCTGGACAACATGTTTGTAGAGCTACGGAAGAGAGAGGTGAGTGAGCACGTTATCATTTAGGTACAGGTTAATAAAATAAGGTTTCTCATTTTTAAAAAAAATACAGAGAATGTCGCTCAACTAGATATACAAGTATCTCTCAAACTCATTCTTACTTTCATAGCTTTGATGGCCGATTTGGTGATGGAGATCATCTTTGCCCGGGATATTGGGGGCTTGGAGTCCATCAATGAGAACAGCTAGAGACAGAGTATATAACAGAGGAGTGAGATGTGGAGATTCATCAAAGAGGAGGAAGGTAAAATGAGAAAGAATAGTGCTTGAGGTTTTTCAGTGTCAAGACTTCTATAGCACTGTTTTTGATTTCAAAAGCCTCATGTCTACCCACACGAAAAAGACACCTTCACAGGACAAACTCTTATTACAAGCATGGAGCAGAATACAACCTGATACCTTAAGCTTTAAGCAGTGAATACTCCAGTGTAAATCGGCTTATCATGATAGCATGAGATATGTTATTTGGATTACTGATTTTTGATTGGTTGCTGCTATTGATGATATGAATGGTGACGCTGCGATTGTTGGAGTGGCTCTATGACCTTTTCACTGCCTCTGCATCATGTATGATGGCTCATCATTCGCTGACAGACACATGATGCCAAAAGCTTTAATATTACAGCGCACTGTCCTGCCAGAACACTGATGCATGCAAGAAATATTCTGTTTCTATTGGTTATCGGTTTCAGTTTCCATCTGCTGTTAATGCCTCGACACGTGCAGACACACCTAAACCGGCATCTGATGTCCTCTTGTCTGAGGAGGACAAAAATATATTTGGACTGTTTTGAGGTGAGGATCCAGGAGCGCAACACACAAAAATATACTATAATAAATCATTGCTTATAATCAATCATTCAGAGCGGTATAAAATGGCACTGTCTCTGAGAAAAAACTAACTTACACATCACTGCACGTTCGCTCTTTTTACGGGGATATACTGACAGTATGCACTGACATACTTGTCACGTCAAACAAGGATTTGCATTCATAAACAACAGCTACTTTCCCTGTTTCTATGGCAGACGGATACTGCTACTGAAACTGTGAGATATTCTTTCAAGAGCCACCAGAAACTAACTTGGCCTGGAAAATGTTTTGGTGCAAGAAACAAGTCTCAGGGCTGGCTGATCATGATGAGATTACAGGATTGTGTGTTTGCCCCATTGCGAGCTCAGACACGGTAACTGAAACGTTCAAGGGGTTAAAAGGACCATTAGCAGAAACGAGAAGAACCGAAACCGCCAGTGAATGACTTGACCCGTGTTTTAACGGACTTGTACAGTACCAAGCATCAGTCCTCAGGCCTCGCAGTAACTCGGCTTGACATCTTAAACAAACAGGCTGAGCATATCACTGAATCAGAAGTGGACGTTTCGTTTGTGTGCTTGACAACAACAATAGGGCAGTGTGTGTTTGCAAGTAGCAGTGTTACCAACACAGCTGACCATGCTCCCACAAGCTAATATAAACGTTACTCTACGAACTTTATGCAAGGTTACCTGAGACCAATGTGGACTGGGTATCGTTATTTTAGCTTTGCTAGCTAGCATAACATCCTAGTATTTGCCCCAGCTACATTACTCGCGCTGCAGGTGTAGTTATCTAAATGATACCACAAGCGCTAACTCAGTTAGCCCCTCGGCCAGGTTAAGATCGACAGGTCCAGCTAGCTAGGCCCGGTGGTCGGTCCTGCTCGGCTAGCCTCAGTGCATCACAGCACCATGACCAGCACCGCCACACTCGGTGACTTCAGGGTCTCAGCTAGCCCTGTAGGCGGCTTACCTCGTGGTTGAAGGCGTTAACGGCATCCATGATTGCCCAGCGCTCCGAGCCTCCCCCTCAACTCCCGTTTCCCCGCTTACAGCGACGTTTATTGAAGGAAGGGTCGGTACAACATGTCCGCTCCCGGTAGCTAACGACAGTTAGCCTAGCATCGGTAGCTCTCGGGTCGGCGGGCACGGCAAAGCATGATGGGATTCGACTCTGTTGTTCAAGGTTTTGTCCACTGGGTGGCGCGCTGCTGCAGGGAGTGACAGCATGAGGACAGTGAGAGGCACTGTGTTGTTTTGGAGGAGAAACTCAAACTCAGTATTTTAATATGTACAATATTAATTAGGTAATGATACAAACTCGGGAATATTAGTTCATATTTTTCCATGACTGAAGAAACAAGCTGTTCTCAGAGGAAAATAAGATCCCCAGAGCAACTGTTTGAAGCTATAAAGGTGGCAGGGTCCACCAAATGCAAACAAAGTTAAACAGTCTTAAGCTGTGTTGTCCTCAAAGGTCAGTTGGTTATTCAGTTTTTTCAGTCATGGAAACAAAGAAAGTTTATTTATATAGTTTGTGCAGGCATAAAAATAGTAGATATTTCCCAACAGATTGAAATTTCTCCCACAAAACAACACTGCACTTTTCTGATAATTCCCGTCCAGACACGTGAATCAGGTCAATCAGTCCAATTCTCAATCATCATCAATCCTTTTTCTCTTGGGCAAGTCAAGTCAAGTGGAGCTGAGTCCTTCGTAAAAGGCAATTCAAGTACAGAATCAACTCACTTTTTCCCACGCTAGAATCTTCACTCTTACCCACGGTATCCGTTCTTTATCAATCTTTTTTCGAACCTGTTCGAAAAGTAGGCCAATGACAGAGAATTACATTTGTTTATTGAAATTCAGTGAAACAAATGCAATCCCACAAAAAAAAAAACTTTATCCAAGCTTTCTCAATTTCTTCTTTCTTCTCAATCAATAAAAGATTCCCACCCCATTTTTAAAGAGTGACACACTGAGTGACAGCCAGATTGCAAAAACCTAAACTGAAAACCTAAAATGAACACAGCCAAGTCATTCAAGCCATCCCCCTACTGCTTCTTGGATGAAGACTTAGCAAATCATATCTACCCTAGTCCAAGTTACAAAGTTAAGGAGTATTTTTGAACCAAGTACTTTTATAATGTGATTCTTGTCAGTTTTTTTTTGAAAAAAATTAAAGGATGCGTGTGGTATTTTCCAATAAACACTTTGAAAAGCAGTGGTGGAAATGGACCAGTTACGTTTATTAAACTTTGCTGAACAGTTTTGAGTCACGCTGTAAGACTACTTAATAATTCTGATGCAAATACATTTACTCAACTACATTTATTTGAAAACTTGAGTCACTCGTTACTTTGCAGGTTTAGTTGAATTAAACGAGATAAAAGCAACACATAAACTGTAATGTGATATAGAATAGAATAGAAGAGAAGAGAATAGAATAGAATTACTTTATTGATCTGGAAATTATTTTGTCACAGCAGCAGTGGGTCCTCAAAAAAAGAAAAAGAAAGACACTCTGTACATAAAATAAATAGAAAGCAAGATATATACAATGTATATACACAGTGCAAACTATACTATAAACAATAATAATCTATACAACTATACAAGAAATAAACAATTCCTATGAATGTGGATTAAGCTAAAACTTTATTGAGCCCCGAGCTACCCAGCAGATGAACTGATGGACGCACGAGCACATCAGCTAGAATGGAACTCATTAGAGCGCATACCTCCGCCAAGGCCCAACAGTCCCCTTTAATTCAATTAAGCATAATCCAATATCAAACTCAGTAGCCCTGTATCACTCTGAATGTTTAAACTACCTGTAACTGCTTAACCACATCACATTGTCCTCACTCATACATTTCAGACGCTTTAATACGCCCAATTTTGTACATTCCCTGAAGAAATGACTTCAACATATCGCAAAACCCTCCATCTCTCAACGTTAAAGAAAGCGAGAAAACATCCTGGATCTGCCCCTTTATCCGGATCGGCAGAAAAAATGAATGGGGTCAATTCTGGGCCGTGAACCTTCCTCCATCTGAGTTTTGTGGAAATCCATTTGGTATTTTTTGTGCAATCCTGCTGACAAACCAACCTACCAACCAACCATCAAACAATCAAACAAACGTACACAGGTTAAAACATATCGACACTGTCAAAGGACGAACCCACAGACTACTTTCTTTCAGTTGTGTGTGGCATAATGACAAGGCTAAATGTTCAAGTTCAGCACGGCTCCAGGCGCACCCATGTCTTAACTTGTAGGACAGGCTGCATTTCCGTGCAGTACAAACTAACCCCAATAGATGGTGTTCTACTTATATTTTTGGGTCCGTGTCTGGGCGTCTGGTGTGCTGTCTAGAAAAGCGTGGTCCAGCAAACAAGCTGTTATAGGCACGTGTGGATGTATTCTCCCCCCTCTCCCCTCTCCGAATCCGCATAAGGATTGAACAAAAAACAGCAGAGCACACCTGTATAAACTATATAATCAAATCTGATAAAACGCCAGCCTCATAAAAACACCTCAGAGCTGTATCAATGCCTCTCCGGCACAAATGCAAAAACAATTTGAATCAAGTGGGAATCATTTATTGCAGGGCCCTTTCTCTTCAGGTGTTTCTGGTATTTAGGTTACCTCAAGTTACCTGTAGATGAAATCAAACAAACATATTTAGGTCAGATTGGGCTGTCATCGCAGGAAAAAACTATTGTGTCTCCAACTGTAATGCCTCTCCCTGCAGGTGTCCTCCTTTGAGTGATGAGTATTATTAATTAGGTCAGTGAACACCTCAATGAGCTGAGGGGTAAAATGCTCCTTTGTCTGCCATTTGTAGGCTACACGTGAACACAACTTTCTGCTGCTGGCAGGAGCCCAAGTTCAGCAACAACCAAAAGCACTGTAAAGATGGCAGGGGATAGATGACGGTGAGCCTTTGTGTTCAACTGAGAATTCCTCAAAGACGACATTTATTTAGGATTACATGACACGAGAAATGTACACCTCACTACTACTATGTAATTAAGGAATTACGCATGGCGTGGAAATGGGGGGGGTCCTTTAC
>OMLP01022312.1:1351-14358 GCA_900302685.1 Spondyliosoma cantharus | reverse complement strand
TTTTAGAAAAAACTCATTACACTGTGTGCAAAAAAAAAAACAATGACTGTCTTGTGGGTAATGTTTCCTGTTTATTTGCACCGAGGAAGAAAACACACAGGCACTCATAAATCACGAGTAATCAAAGAAGATTGTCATTAAAGACCCGTGTTACACCCACCCAGGTGTTCCGTTATTGCGGATGATTAAACCACTTCTTCGGATTGGGTGGGCGTACACAGACCGTGCATGACTGACGTTTCCTCTGCTATTCTGGTAGTTTCGTTGCAAAAGGGGGGTGGAAGCACCTCTTGCTTCGAGCGTCGTTGTGTTTTAAGGGAAATAAACGAGGAACGTGCGAGCGCTTTACACGGGAAAAAAAACAAAAAAACACTATTGCTTAGCAACTGCCAATAAAATATGCTTTCTAGAAAAAAATGGAGTGTGCGAAATAGTAAATGGCCGTGATAACTTACACAGCCCACAGCCTTGTGATGCTTTAAGAATGCTAACATTTACTAATGAGCAGTAAATGTGAACTGCAGCTGAGGATGATGGGAATGTCATCAGTTGTGAAGGTCGGTGATGCTTGGATCAGACAGTAGCACTATGGAGAAAAACCTGCAGGGCGTCACCGACGGTATTACGACTCATCCTGAGGCAGACATGGATGTGTTGACTAAATGTCATCCATCCAATAGTCATTGGGATTCATCCTCTGGGAACCATGCATGTCTGTAGACGATTTACTCTTCATCGCAGTCTATGAAAAATGTGTTGAGACTTTTGAGTCTGGACCAAAGACTGACCGATCGACAGACAGGGCTATACTGTCTGTACAGCCCTGCTGCTAGCTAGTGGATGTGGATTTACACGACTTACTCTCATATATTTTTGGGATTATGAGGAGTTTTCAAACCTGGTTCCACCAAATGATGTATTAACAACGGGCCAGGTCATTTTGTGTGTTGCCTGTTTTGCTTTTTGCTTGCCACCTGTGGGTTTGTTAGACACAGAGAAACAAAATCTCAGGTGACGTAGTACAAAAAAAAGAGAAAGTGCATATGGAGGATGCTATTTAACTTTTGTTAAGTATGTTCACTTATTTTAACTCACACCTGTGCGATTTCCTGTTTCATTTCGTGAGTTTTACCCTCATGTGTCGTGTCGTGCTTTCCATTTCCTCCCACTGTTTGATTTCTCCTCACGTCTCGCCCGTGGTCTGGTCTCGTTTTCTGTTCCAAGCTTTATATTTCGGGCTTAGCTCTCACCATTACTCTTTTGAACTTTGCTATTGATTTGTACTTTCCTTTTGGTTGTTGATTTGTTTTAGCTTTTTTTTTGTGTTTCAACTTGGGATTTTTGTGGATTTTCGCATTGCAACTGGGATTCTTGATTTGTGGATTGCCAGCTTTTTGTTAAATACAGCTCACTCTTAGTGTCCACTTTTGGGTCCAACTCGTAACACGTTGATCCTTTTCCCAAACCATCCAAGCAGTTTTTTTTTGTTGCTCAAACTTAACCAAGTAGTTTTATTTTCACCACGTTTATTATTCTTAACATAACTAAAAAGGTCACCTCACTTCATCCTTCCCCACACATCAATAACTCATAAAGTACGACGTTAAATGACACGCGACAAGCTTAAAAAGCGCGACGTCACGTGCACAAGATCCCGTCGACTGTTCAGCCTCTGAGCACAGTAACATGATCAGCAGGTTGTCCAAAGTTTCAGCTAAGTTGCACCACAGAATGAATGCCAAAGCTCTGTCCTACTCTAAAATCTTCTATCTAACTATGATTTAGCGACAACATGTTACGCTCAACATCTCACTCTTCTTTGGAATTTGCTGGACAGCAGCTGGAAGACGAGAAAAGGGCTTTAAAGTACAAAGAATTCAATGAATTCACATTTGTTGACTTGTGAGGCTCGGTGTCTTTAATCTTCTCGAGAGCCACGACAAATGTTCTGCTCTTTGGCCGATACACATTCACAGCTGACTTTTATTCAATCTTCCATTTGATAAACCCAATTTGAGAACGATCGCTGTCATGCATCATGTTCACTTTATTTTATTTCATTCTTTTTTTTCTTTTTTTTTGCCCCTCGACATTCAATGAATCATCAGCCCACATATTCAGGGCAGAACGTCATAATTCTGCCGCGGCACCGGTACCAACGCTTTTATCCACTTGAACTTGAACAAGGTCTCAAATATTTTGTATAGTGTATACTTCAGAACGTGAAAGGAAATCGTTTATGAATGATTAATGCCGCGCACAGGGAGTCACGCTGTCTTGTTTTTTTTTCTTTTTAGATCCCGTCATTGTAAAGGCGGCACCTCTACGGTTCTCTTCATGAACGTGTCACTGAGCATCTTCCTTCAGTATTCACTTTGTTTACAGAGAAGTCGACAGACAAAAACGGTAATACTGGCGGCAGCGAGCGTCAGAAAAGGGAACTTTCATATTGATTGTTGAGGCGCGGAGGCTGTTGAGCATAATAATAATCAGCCTGTGAAAGCCTGATTGAGACGTGTGGGATGGCAGAAAAAGCAGTCAGACGTTGTGGCTAACAAGCATAGGCGCTCCTAATCAAGGCCTCGCTCACTCCGCAGCAGCAGCATAAGGTCACCTGCGATTGATTCAAACGAGGGGAAGCATCGCATCATTCCTTGCACGTGAGCTTAAGGAGAATGGTGCGTGTGAGCTGCTGCGGTACCGGTTTACAATGTGCGGGTGACAACAACACAGCGGAGGAAAAACAAAAATGTACACTAAACAGAACCGAATTCATCAGAGATTTGACAAAAGCCAGCGCGCTTCACGTCCGTGCTTCGTATTCCTCAAGAGGGCAGCTGCACAGACGAGTGTGTGAACAGCTGCACGAGCGTTTTTGCGAACATCCTGACATGTGTGGGTGTTTTGGAATCAATAAGTCCTCCAAATCAAAGTAGTTAGTGAATGCGAACCCGCGGTTGTGTTGTGACTTTTTCTTCATATTCAAATCCGTTTTTTTTTTTTTTTTTTCGAAGTTCTGCTCAAAGCAGTTCATCCGCCGCTTTCAAGGTCCAAGTTCATTAATTAAAGTCGAAACCAATCAAAGCTCTGGTGCACGCACCGACAGGTTTGTGCAAGTGTCTTTATAGTGTGGAAAATGTGTCATATCTCTGGAAGAAGCAAAGTCCTCCGTTTCTCTTTCCTATCTACTGTCAATGAAATAGTTATCTTTGTTGTTCTGTTTTCATTGTGTGCTTCGGGGGAAGACTTAATGTTCCCCCCAAAACTCACGGGAACTTATGTTTACAAATCCTGTATCAAACAAAGCGGAGCCTGAATTTGATTGCATATTGAATTCTCAGGTTTTAAGAGAATCCTCTTAAGTAAGCCTTGGTAAAATTCCACGGCTAATGCAAAACAAAAAAACAGCATCCACATGCCATCCTAATTGCACCAATTTGAAGATGATCCCTTTGAAAGCCCAACACTGCTGAGCTCTGTGTGCTGAACGAATTCCAAAAAGCCATTCTCAGAACAGTACAAAATGTATGCAAGTGATTTGATTCTATAATCTACATTAGGAGTAACCTTTCCGTTAAGGGTCCACGCATGAATTTTGCATGAGGTCAGTGGTCAGAGACTGTGCGCCGAAATAAGTGAGTGAATAATTGAAAAAGTCAGTGTCATACATTTGACAGCCAGTGAAGCTGTAATCACTCTTCACTCGTGGCTGCAGAAAGAGCACACAGGTTCAGTGCAAGATTGCAGGAGAATGAATGTATTTCCGCATTCCTGTGTTCTCTGTTTTTCTCTGCTCGACTTCAATTTTTTTGCCAAACTCTGAAAATGTCATTTCAAATTTACCCTCATGTTATTTCCCAGACACAGAGTCCCATCAGCTGTGGAACAATCTAATGCTACGTGTAATTATTTCAACTGTGTTTCTCGGAAATCGCGCTTTGTCCATCGTTTTGGCACGTTGGACCTAAAGCTACAATACCCATGAGCCTCTGTCGCCACAACCATGGATAAGAAGCCGAATCAACCTGAGAATGAATTCAAAACACTTCCTCATTGCAGTGCTGTTGTCCGCCTGCAAGGGGAAAATCCATTTTAACTTAGTATTGGATGTTTTATGCCGAACTGCATGGGAGTGGTGACTGACTTCTCCCATGTATTTTTTTTATTTTTATTCTTTTCCATGTACCCAGGCTTGAATATTGGTCTTATTACCAGAGAACCATATACTGTATTTTCTCACAGAGGTGTTAATCATTTGCGCTGATGAGTCAACTGGTAGTATTTCATTATTAGTAATGGAGGAGCTCCAACTATGAGTCAGCTATCATTTCCTATGGGAGAAAATGAACGGAGCTTTTATGTCTCGAACCAGGGGTGCCCAAAATAGCTCCATCCGCTTTGCAACTCTAATAACAATCACCGTCACTGGCTGATGGGGAACGCTTGTGATGATGGGCACACACGCATACACACAGCTGGCTCAGTGCAGCCTCGCAGTAATTAATGACATAAATTGGAGATTTACAGGTCGGCCCGGATCCCGTACTGACTTTGAGAAGTCCTTACCTTCACAGTACATCCTCTACATCCGCTCTCGTTTAGAATCTTTTCCTAAACCTAACCAAACGTGATAAAGCTTTTGCAAGTGTGCTAACTGTTTTAACGCATTTTCAACTGTGTTTTGTTCTCCCTTTTTAAAGAGGTGTTTGCAACTCTACATCTTTGCAACTGAGGGCGACCTCACTGCTTCCTCGAGTCTGAATAAAGGTAGAGTACTCTGTGCATCTGTATGCAACCCAATGACCAGAATAAATCTTGGCAATGTACAGTACGTTCCTGCAAACCATCGATATGTCTCCAAGTGCTGTATCGTTTTGAAGATGTTTCACCTCTCATCCAAGAGGCCTCTTCAGTTCTAACTACCCGGAGGGGAGTTGCAGGGTTTTCAACTCGGTGTGGGAGTGTCCTTACAGAGTTGTCAAGGACACATCTGAGTTTCAGAGTCGTTAAGTGGCCTTCATGTGGGTTGCTAGGGCTAGGTGAGCCCATGTGTGAATGGATGTTAAGCTGTCTACGGCATCGTAGGTGGGTGATGAGTAATGTCGGAGGCCAACCCGTCTCTTCAAACACGGCCGTTCCAGTCTCTGCTGTCCACTTACTTATCACCCACCTACAATGCAGTGATGAGTTTCCTCCCCAGACAGCTTAACAACCATTCACACCCGGGGCTCACCAAGTCCTAGCAACCCGCATGGTTAAGTCAACGACCCACAAGTGGCCCTAACGACTCTGAAACTATTACTCAATAATCTCTTTCCATCAGATGTATTAAGGTGTGCAAGCCTCCCCCAGTACAGGACGAGCAAACCCGATCCGTAACTGGGATTGAATAGAAGTAAAAGTGTAGCTTTACCAAACCATCCGCTTTTCCTAAATGGATGGAAAACTCTTTTGTGGGGCTTCTGGGTTCCAGTCAGACTCAAATTCTCAGGATGAAACTGAATCTCGATCAACAGCAGCTGAGTCAATAGATGTGTCTGGAGTTAGACACCAGGTCAATAATGGAGTTTACTCAACCAACAGCGGTACATCCGGAGATATAAATTGCACAGGGCAGCCTGTAGCAACATCTTATGACTAACACTTCCTTAAAAGTGTGCGAAGGACAACAGTAGAACAGGCGGTGCAACTCGTCTTCATCTGGAATACTTTAAACTGTCGCAGGAGCACGCGGGAGTCAAGGGGTTCGCAACAGAGGTGGAGCCCTGCAATCATCGGCCATTGACTTAGAGAATGAGAGAACACGTATCAAAAAAAAAATCAAATTCTGCCCAGAACAATTACCATTTTAATGACATTCACCTTTCTCAGTGCTCAGTTTTCTGAACCGGAGCATCGAGGATGTCGGGAAATTTTGGAGCACACTCCGCGTGGCAGGTAATTGCGGCGCCTACAACCTCGATGTAGCAGATTGAAGTCTAAATGAAGCTCTGACCTTCAATTTGCTCTCTCTTCATCAGTCCCTGTTTTTCTGTAAGTGGCTTGATTTCCTCAAGGTTCCTCTTTTCTTTCTCCTCTTTATTTTCCTCCTCCCTTTCATTTAATCAAAGCCAATGTCTCTTTTGTTCCTCATCACACACCGCACGCGCTTCACACCACCGTCTTTGATAAAATGTGTCCACACTCCCCATGGCGTTTGATCTTTGCCTCGTGAGTTGTAATTGAAACGCACAACAACACGATGCCAGATTAGTCCTTATCTCCTTTTGTATTTACGCTTCGTGATTCATCTTAATATTTGTGCGTTTCGTTAAAAGCGGCCTCGTGAATATAAATAAGCGTTTTATAACACAAATATGAGGGGGCGCACGGAGCGGTTTTAAATGTAATGCAGCAGGAAACACAGGGTTGTTAATATGACTGTACACGCATTTGAGGAACACACACCCAAACACAATGGGCAGCGGGCGTCCATTAGGCCTCCCTCGGACTAATCTCTCATCTCTTAGTTTAGTTTTTTTTTTTTTTTTTAACGGGGCCAGAGCATAATAGGGTCTCTAATAGACTCTCGTGTTAGCTCCTGAGCAAAGAACACACAGTGTTCCTAATGGAAAAGCTGGAACTGATCAAATGCGCCGGCCCTTCTCTTGACAATCGGAGCTGTTTAAAAATGAGGTGATTTAATCTGAACCTCATTTCACATTGCATTCAAACACACATTGTGTTTTAATGAGCTTTAATTAAGGCTTTACAGCGCATTCGTCATCGTCGGCTTGATAAATGGTGGCTTTCAAGCCGATGAAACTCTGGTTAGCGCGCTTTCACTGACCTGTCACAGAGACACACATACCACGGGGTCTCTGACTAACAATTCGGACCAACCCTCTGGCTTTAGGCGAGAGCAAACAACGTCGAGGCAGAGCGGAGAGTAAAGCAAGGAAACAGCTCATTATTACAGCTAATGCTCTTGAGTCACTTATCACTAAGTAACAGCACAGGTGCAGGCGAGCCATTATAAACAGTTGCAAAGTGTGTTGGGATAATGAACGTGCCCCGGCAGACCCCAACGTTACTTTCTGGGGACGCTGGAAACACCTGCAAAGGCAATTACAGACAAGGAGCAACAATGCACAAGATCCAGGAGTGTTCACAGCGCGATTTCTAATTAAACTGTAGGGCAGAGGGATCGGGGAAAAGAATCCCCATCACATTGTGCCGTTGGACAAACAAGAACAAGGACAAATCGGCTGTGGGAACAGTTTGATGATGAGTCGACGGACTCCCGCTTGAGGGGATGATAAAAAAAAAAAAAAAAACTAATATTGTACGGCGAGGCTTTGCTGGCTTACAGCTGTAGCTGAGATTCTTCCAATGTACCTGCGTAGAACGCTGTTTACTGAATTGATTCTCAACCTCAACCAGGTGTATGTTTGCTCAAACGTTTCTGCCAGATCATGCTTTGTCTGATAAAGAGCTAAATGTACAGACATCTGGAGGCAACTCCATCAACACGTACCTCAGACTGTGTCGTCTATCTGTTTGTCCCTGTATTCAGTCTCCATGTTAAGCTACCGCTAGTTTTTCCGATAATGTGGAAATGTTGCTTTGAGCTCATAATATCGTTTTAAAATGCTCACTTCTAAGGTTGAATGGAGACTGCCGCATCCAGAGCTGTGGGACAGTTTTTTTTACCGCAAGCCTGCGATGCTTGATGCTACACGGTGCAGCTAATGCTAAGCAGGCCTACCTCTCAGTTTTTTCCAATGAAAGTACCCAGCACTAGCTCCAAAAGTCCCTGGAAAGTCACCAGATGACTTCATATGCTCATTTTCATGTCATCGCACGCTCACCCGATTGGCTGCGTTGGTCGCTGTGAGGGATGACTTTGAGCCGTATACAAGTTAGCCTAAATAATCACAAACTCCCAGCAGGGGCACCACATGTTTGAATTAAAACAAAAAAAAAGGCCTACAAAGGGAGGGAGAAGATCAAACTATTTAAATATTTACAAGACCAAACTAAGTAATTACATTCGCAAGCTGCTAAAGAACACCCCGATTCAGAGAGAAGGAGTGATAGCGAAGCTCAAGCTATTACATATTTACAAACTCCATTACAGAGACGTTTCAGAGCTACAGCGCCGCAGAGACAACCACAGAGTCACTTCATGTGACCTCCAGGTCCTGCAGCGAGCCGGGTCCTCCATCCTGACCCACAGGCCAGGTTCTGACCGGGCGCAGAGAGATAGAGGGAGAGGGAGGGAGGGACTGCTCTCTCTGCCTCCTCTGCACCCAGTCAGACTGTGGCTTCTCTGGGAACGAATCATGATTTGATATATTTGAATATATTTTTTTGGCTCTTCTCTGATGTTCTGAATATGTTGCTAAATTTGTCACTAGTCAATGTTTGTTTTTTTTATAAAGCCGCTAATATGGTCTGAAAGGTCCCTAAAACTAGTGACACAAAAAAAATAAATGAACCACGACGTGATGGTGGTCACTGACTTCTTTGTGCAAACCTCGAGTACATTTCACTGCTGCCTTATTTTCATAAACTGATCATCAGACTTCTCGGTACCAGTAAGCCTTCTCGGCTTCATCATAAGTTGTGTGGCACATGTCTAACAGTGTGAGCTTTCAAACCGAGCTAGAGGTCTGCAACAGGATATTATAATTATGACACTTCCTGTAAGAGTCAAAAAGGTACTGATGGTGTGTGTGTGTGTGTGTGTGTGTGTGTGTGTGAGAGGACGACCCTCTTAGCCCGCTGTGTGCAGACAGCCGAGCACCTGAAGAGCAGCGGGTGATTACCGGCCTTAATGGGCTTAACAAGCATGACAACGGGAGGTCTGCTGTCCGTCAATCAGAGGTGAGGAGGTGAGAGGAGCGTATAAGCCATCAGAGGGAAACAGAGCAAGAAAGAAGGTGATGTGGGGGGGGGAGTTACGGGACAAAGAAAGAAGGGAGGGACAGAGGAAGGTTAAAAGGTGCAATGAAGCAAACTGCTGTAATGAGCTGGCCGGTCAGAAACAAGAGGGTCGTTTAGAGCTCTTTAACTCCCGACGCTCAAGGTGAAATGTCTCAGAGCACTCAGAGCATACAGTGTAGTCTCTCCAGTTTATTATTTATTTTCTCTAACACTTCTCGTCAGTCCCCTCCAAGGTTTACATAACGCCTGTAAAACCACTCCATCTCCACGCTGGACTGAGAGCAGGGCAGATTAACAGATCCCTAATGCAGCACTTCAGCCATTCTGCTGCATTTATCGGAGCCTCTCCAGATCTATTTGTCATCATTGCTGTTAGTGTAAGTGGACGCATCGCGTCCCAATAACCCTGTACCCACCCGCCTATTCCATACCGCCCCACCTCCATCTCACCAAATGAACTTTCTTCATGAAAAAAAAAAAAAGAAAAATGTCGTGTGCTTTCCATTTGCACATTCGACTTTAAAGATAAAAACTACTCTGAGGCGCAAGGGAAATGTCTAGACTGGTATTGCCGGACTAATTTGCCAACGCAAAATTGTCTGGTCCTTGTAAATGATTTTCTTATTTCCAAGGAGCATTATCAGCAGCCCCTGTTGATAACACGTACAACTTACGAGAGAAACCAGGGCTGTGACGCATCCAAGTCGGGTTGATTCCTGGTCCGTTCAAGCGCGAAGGAGATGGCAGCGTGGTCACAAGCGCTCTCAAGCCACACCTATAATGTACGATATTTTTTATGAAAACATGTTGGACTTGTGATGAATTCTGGGGGTTAGCATTAGCAAAATAAAGACACAGCAACCATGTAAAGTAAGTTTAGCTCTCCACACCGCTACCAATCTGTATCACTACACATGTGGGAATTGAAGATGGGGCTGCAATCACTTTCATGGCTTTTTTTGTCATGTCCTATAAAATACTCAATAATCAGCCAAACATAAGTTAAGAGAGACACTTTTTTTGGGAGGATTTGTCAATTCAGCTTTTTAAGAACTAGTTGGATGAGAGTCAGGGCCTGTGAAGAGCTCCGCTATGTGGGTGCGGATGAGAATAGATCTGGATGGATGTTAATGTGTCACAGTGTGATAAAGAGAGCGATAACACCTGTGTCTCACTTCCTCAGTTCACAGAGCTTCAGATCAGCAGATGAAATATGATATTGTCTGGGGTGCTGGCATCAAAGCCTAGAAGTATCAACCCTGATTTCAGGTGAGATAAATGACACAGCTGACAACAAGAAAAAGTTATGAACTCGAAATGAACAAGCTTGCAGAGACTGTATTTATGTCTCGGTCCTTACTTAGTGATGTTAGCGATGCTGGTGGTGTGGCTTTGGGATGTCAATCTGTTGGTCAGCCAGTTTTGACCAGACTTAAATAACTGGCTAACTATTAATTGCCTTGAAATTTGGTTTAGGTTTAGGTAATAACACTGGCTATCGCTTAACTCTGTATGTGGCGACATCATTCAGGGCAAATTTTAACTAGCATCTTGGGTTCATGACCAAATATCTACAAGCGACTGCAGCGACATTAGCAAACGTGAGCTAAGATCACGGTTAGCATACGTGTACCTGATATAAAACACTTGTTAGCATCGTCATCGTCAGGATGTTTACATGCTGCTATTAGCATTTAGCTCGAAGGAAATTACAGTCTGGGCTATAGACATTCAGCCATCCTGTATGTAGTGGTGACGAGAAAAAAGTGCGACTTTGAGGGTTTTAGCTGGAGATTACCAGATTTCCACCCCCTTAAATACGTGTATACATTTTTCAATTTTATGCAGCTGTCATCCTTGAACCATTTCGATAAAGAACCAAAAACATCATTCACCTTTTGTGAGCAAAACAATCAATATCCGTTTGTCCTTCCTCTATGTGACATGGATAAACCCTCGCAACCCCCTCATGACTTTCAAACAACTTTATTTCTTTTCTGTCTTTTCGTCTCAAAATTCCGAAAACCTCATTTTGAACAGACTGCCGTCGTTAGCGTTTTGTGACTTCCATCTAATTGAATTTTAATGATCATGCCGTTGCATGACAGTCATGATAGGGTTATGGGTAAATATTCAGGCCATAAACTCGCACAGTAAAAGCATCCCTCCCATCTGTCTCACCCCCGGAAAAGTAAAATCATAATGGAAGAGACGTTGTTGCGTCCCTGTCTGAGCAGAAGGACAAAATTCAGAAGAGTGAACATAAGAGAGTGGTTGCGCACTGGCGTAACTAGCTTTGCCAAGGTCTCATTATAGGAGATTCAAAAAAAAAAAGGAAAAATAGTGTTTCAGAAAGAAAACGCACTTCCCCTCGACACTTGGTCTCAGTTCGGCGTCTTTGCCTCGCAGAGAACCGGCTTCAGCAGGTACCGCGGCGGCCATTGTTTAGAAACGCACAACCTTTCATTGCCGTGCTGATTAATCTGTCGCTCCTTTATGTGCACTCACATTATATCAGCTCAGCTCTGATCAGATCGTTCCCCCTGTTAAGCTGCTGTTCAGTTCACATTCCCTAATGAACCGCCTGTCCTGATGGAGCCATTGAACCTGGTAGATTAGACAGGGACTCTCACACAGTTTATCTTTCAGGTTGATTATCTCTATATTTTTGTGTGTCTGTGTGTGTGTGCGCGTGTGTGTGTGTGTGTGAGTCCAGCCTACCTGCAGGTCTGTGTCGCCTCAGGTCACTTCTGCAGCCGTTGCTTGCTTACTGTACATTCTCCTGGAAACAGACCCCCGCTTAAAGGAGACATGTTGTGCTCATTTTCACTTACTTCATGAACGTAGGCCTAAATAATGCAAACCTGTGACGCGGTGACGTAATGTGATGTCAGGGGATTAAAGTTGAGACGACCGACGAGGCATTTTTGCCACTTCAGGAGCAGTGTTTCCTGTTTTTTAACTTTCAAGACCTTTTAAATGCACAATTAACATATATAACATTGAAGGAAGGGAAGAAAATTGAAAAAAAAAGCATATAATATGTTCTTAATATGTACTTATGTATGCACTATATGTGTTAAAACATGGTAAAGTTGACCTTTATGGAAACCTTTGAGCAAAACCAAGGTAAATCTACTTTGTTCAATCTCAAAAACACCTCCAGGCAATAACGTTGAATATTCTGTTTTGGATTTTGAAAAGCAGGGTCGCATCACATCTTGCGCCTCGGCTTACAGTATAATTAAACTTGCAAACAGGCAAAGTGTCGGGCCAGGGCTGACAATTTCAGCCCATCACTACGGCAACTTGCCGAAGAAAGAAAAAAACATTTGCGGCGACCCTCTTCTTCTGCTCGCCACCACAAATAACAATGTGTACATCCCCACCGTGCTAAAACACACGGCGGAAAAGAGGCCGGGGCAAGGAACCAGCCGAGAAGCCTCTGCTCCCCCTTTCACTGACAACCCCCTCCGTCTTCTGTGTAAACACTCCGGGCACGACCCACCAACTGTTTGAATAAGATGACTGAAACGTTGACGTGTCGGCCAAATTTACCCAAGCAATTCACAGAGCCTGCTGGACACGATGGCGGGGCCAACAAAGCTTAAGGCTGCCATACAACACATGCGTTTGGTTTCTAATTGGTGCAGGAGTCATCGGCTTCCTCTTGTACATGTCGACGGCTGCGCATAAGCTGGAGGGAGTTCTGCGTTGTAAATTCAGAGAGCAGTTACCAAGTGATTGCGCCAGCACGAATGATAGTTGTGTCTCATTTACATGATTTGTAAGTGGAGAGTGAGAAAATGAAGCAGAAGCATGTTGTAATTGTGCTGGCATTTGCGGGTGCACTCGTTCTTGGTCCAGCTCGCACGAGAGAGCAGCGCTCAGACCCTGCATGGTGTTCAGGAGCACTCTGCTCCCAGCGCTGCAAATTAGCAAGCCAGCAAATTTTGCAGTGCACGGACCTAACAAACAAACTTTGATTCATGGCATTCATTTCTTTGATTTTCAGAAGGCTTTCCGATTAATGAAAACTGACACTAACGATTAAGATGCTAATGATTGATCTGTGGGGG
>OMLP01022309.1:12898-30872 GCA_900302685.1 Spondyliosoma cantharus | reverse complement strand
AACCAATGGGCTTGGGTCTAAGTGTCACAGACAGAGTGGGGAAATCGGACGTACTGAGAGGCAGAAAAATAAATTGTTGGTTTTGAGCTTTAATGGGATTTGTTGACACTAAGGGAACACCAGCTTTACACTTTAAACTTTGACAAAAGCCTTTGCTTGCTCTACTAGATGTACAGGCTAACACCTTACTACAGATGACCCGGCTAGATATTATCTTGACAGCTTTACAGATCAAGTCAGCAGTGACATAGGCTTAAAAAAAAGAAGGCAAAAGTGACAGTGGCATATGAATCTTGCCATTTTCAATCTAGCCAACACTTGAAATGTGCCATTGTCAAGCTCCTCTGCAGAGAGGTTAAAGGTCAACTACAGTCACATCTGCAGCAGGAAACAGAAAATGCCAAATTTTTGTTGCAGAGAGCTGTGTGTAGACTCAGTAGACGACACTTTGTATGAAGAAATAACACCTAATTTGTGAAGTGCCACAGAAAGCCATAGTGTGAATACAGCATTAGCCTAGTTTAAGTGTGATGTACAAGAGGTATCAGGTGCCACTGCAAACATTTCCTAAGCTTGTCAAATATCAAAGGTTAATGGTTTTACAGCTCACTTTGGTTAAACATCAGATCCTGTGCTCCAACCTAGTGTCTCATAAAGAGGGCTGACTGGTTGGGAGGACCTTGAACTGTGTATGATGTGACACCCTTACGACACACAATGTGCACAATTCCACAGGGACATAAAAGCTGCATCTATGCTATGAATTCAGCCATTTCGGTTGAACCACCCTTACAGGTTTGTCTGAGTGCTGCATGTGGTGTGTTTTTATCAAAACATTCTTACACCAGCCTCTCAGAATAATCAACTTAAAAAGATTCCAGGGATTGCAGCAGTCCACAGTATACCTCACTGGCAAGAGTTATGCAATGGCCTTTACAGTTCCTCACTGAAGTTAAGAGCACATGTAGGGCTGGTTAAAAGTTTGTCTTTGGTACTGACCAAAATAGCAAGTAGCACTGAGTATCGAAAGCAGTAAAGAACAAATCGTTGGCATTGAATATCTAATACGATTTGTCACTTACACACTTCAAAATACATAAATAGAAACTGTATTCTGTGTAGACCATCCGTATAGCTACAATATCTGTTGATTACAGCAGTACTATAAAATATAACTTGTTATGGCAACAATTATGTTTAGGATTGAACACGTAACCACTGTTTAATTAAAAACCAGTCAGCCAGACAGACTCTCTCTGACTCATGTTCTGCTGTAGAAAGCCCAAACAACGAATGCTGGCACATTACTCTGCTTGACATTATTCTGTCATCCTGGTGAAACCTCTACAACTAATTTCCTCCTGACACTTTCCCTTCTTTTATGTATGAATTTACACTGTGTGACAGTATTATGTGCCTGTGTGTTGCCGACAGTAAATTATTCATGTTGAGTAAATCAGTCAGCTGTATTTTGGTGTGTGGCGTCAAATTTGCCCACACTGTTCAGTCACACACTGAATGTGTTTTTGTCTGATGAATGTGGTCACAGTTATTTTTTTGTATATTGCCTGAAGTTATAGACTGACATAATTGACTCAAACTACACAGAACTGTCTCCATGCGCAGTCAAAAACAAACAATGCAGTGTCAGCCCTATAGCAACTCGGTATGGGGACAGGAAGTGGTTTCCTCATTGGCTCAACACCAGCAGCTTACAATTTGTATTCTCACAGAGGAAGCTGCTGTGTGTGTTTATGTATGTATGTGGTATAGAAACTGGCTTTAACCAACACAGTCTGCCACTGACAAAATAGTTCAAAATTCATACAAAACTCATTAACTTTTTTGTACAGGCCTTTTATCAAAGATGCATGATGAGTTCAAAAAATAAAGAATAGAATAAGAATTGGTGCTAAACCACAGATATAATGTTTCTATGGGGAAAAATTAAGGAGAATGTATCGTGTCAAACTAGAGTTAAATGAAGTGTGCAAAAGGGACGTACAAAGTTATAGCCACAAAAGGTGGACACAAGGGAAACTCCACTCTTCCATCTAAGTTAGCAAAACATTAGCATTTTGCTGGTGTCAAGCTAAGTTCAATTTTAGCTAGCGGACATTTTACAAAAATATCATCATAACAAATTAACACTATTTTCACTGAAATGTCTGCCAACACCCCCATCGGCTTTCCATTAGTAACTAGCCAAAATAATTTTCCTTAACAGGGTGTCTGGTATTGGAGACAGGGTGAAGAGCTCGGAGTTTCAGGAGGAGCTAACAATTAGAAAGTATGTGTTAAAGTTGAGTAGTTTGCAGTAGTTTAAGTGTGTCTTCAGATTGAAGCAGATCAAGGTAATTGTTAGTTTAGTGCTAATGTTGCTAACTTAGCACAGAAACTGCTCTTTGCCCATGTTAACTACCACTGGGGTTAGTTTGTCATTAGCTTGTGGCTTATTTGAGTTTCATTTGCATGGTGTCTTGGCTTGCTGGGTGAAACTCAGGTGATTGTAGTTATGCTAGAGCTGGAGTTGGCAAATAAAAGATTCCTGTTGGACAAACATGTATTTTAGTTAGCAGTCATTTTGGTAAAATGATATTAGGACAAACTAAAACCCTGTTTTTCACTGAAATGTCAGCCAACATTACATTAGCTTATCATTAGCAAGTAGCCTAAGGGTTCACCATAAAATACAGGGATCAGATATTTTGACAACTGATTTATCACCACAAGTAATTTCTTAAGAAAAAAGTCTCAGAATCCAGCCTCTTAATTGTGAATATTCTTTGGTTTCTTTGCTCCTCTAGGACAATAAACTTAATATATTTGGGTTGTGGATGATAAGGAATTTGAGGACATCATCCTGGGCTTTGGGAAACAATTATCACTTTTTTACCATTTTCTGAGATTTTATAAAGCAAACAAATTAGTGATTCCACATAATCAACAGATTAATTGTCAATTCGTTAATCGTTAAAGACCTAACTTAGTGAAGAACCGCACTTAAAACAACTAAATAAAAGGAGTTAGTTAAGGTGGTTTGGGCACCTGATCAGGGTGCCTTGTGAGGGTCCTTGGAATTTTTCCAGCCAAATACTTCCTGGGGGGGTGACCCAGGATAAGGCGGCTGTGGCTCAAGGGTAGCACTAGCGTCTTGTTATCAGAAGGTTGCTGGTTCTGCAAGGTCTGCATGTTGAAGTGTCCTTGGGCAAGATGCTGAACTGCTCCTGATGTGATCAGTGTATGAATGTATGTATGAATTACAAAAGCATCTGCTAAATGCCCTAAATGTAGGTGTAAATAATCTGGAAGAATTAGGATGCTCTAAGAAGAGCTGGAAGGTGTTATTGGGAAGAAGGATGTCTGGGCTACCTTATTCATCCTCCTGCCAGCACAACCCAGACCCAAGCAGCTGTAATGGATGGTTTACAGTATCTATTTTAAATATGAAAAGATACATTTTGCACCATAATAGAGTTAGGGCAACATAAATGATCAGTCTTAACTGTCCACATTTCAGAAAATGTGTATTTCCCCCACACACACACACCCATTGTGCATATAATCATCCCAATCTGTTAGTCATGCAGAATCCTCACTTTAGGAACTGCTGACTGACTAGAGTTGAAGGCAGGCTGAACCCAAAGCTTGATGACTAAGCCCTATATACTGTATTACATGGACACTTTTCTAATTGCTTGCACCAAATGTAATTATAATCCCAGTCATGCCTAAGAACCGGATTAAATCTTGATAGATCTGTAGGCTTTCACTGGACGGCTTAACTTCACGGTCCAGTCAGAGCTGAAGGGAAGAAAATGATCATCTCCTGTCATCTCAGTGTCTAAGGCATGTCCATGGTTAACCTCAAGAGGAAAATGCTGGAAAATGAATGAATGGCTACTGCTAAGAATAAAAGACTGTAATGGAAGCTTAGATGACCGACAGCCTATTTTGTATCTGTGTGTGTGTTTATTTAGACTATGTCACTATGAAAACACTGAGGCAGCTAGGATCTCAGTCAGCTGACGCCAGCAGCACTTTTATGAAGTTTGTTTTGGATGGCAGCCTGCACAAAGAACCATCTGATGAAAAGTTGCTCCTTCAGGCAATGACATCAGGATTCGGTTTCAATAGCAGATTTTGAGTTTTGTTCCCTCTTTTGTTAAAATAAATTCTTAAACATGAACATAGAGTCCATTCGATATTCAATTTGCTATGATATTAAACAGAGAAAACAGCATATCCTCACATTTAAGAAACTTGCAAATGAATATGTTTGCATTTTGCCTGATAAACGACTTATATGCTTATCAGAAAAGGCAATTTTCTGCCTATTGACTAGTAACCCGATGCGGCAGGATTTTTTGTGTTAGAAAATGGTTTTATTCACAGAACCATCTCGAAAGGTACCAATAACAACAGTTTGGAAAAGGGAAAGCACTTTCAAAAAAAACTTGACGGGTGATTGGATAAACTATCTGTCTATCACAGGTAGGGCTGGTGTGACGCGTTGCCATAATCGCATAATCGGTTACGTAAATACGTTAATTTATGCAACGTGCGTTGACGCGTCTGATGTAAGCAGTACTACAGCCATGCTTGAGCACTTGAAGCAGAAGCATCCTGGGGTGGCTGGATTCCCATTGGATCTGACAGTGGGATGAAAACGCCGCAGGTTGGTGCGGCGGAGTGGAAGTGTCACTTCATGGGTCCATGTGTGTGATGTGATGGGAGCCCCCGCTAATCAGTTTGCCAAAAGACAAAGCTGCTATGTTGTTATGTTACTGGCATGCTGGTGCTACTAGTGATTGTTTGAACTCATAGATAGATTAAAAAATAACAGTAAACAAGCAGGATGAGGCAGATCATTACGTAACATACCCTAACCCTGACATGATCTACTCTGTTTATGATCTCAGGTAATGCCCCTGCCACAGTAGGCCCTGTCAGTGTAGTGGGCTTGCCTTGAATTACAGCCACCCGAGTGCACAGTAACGTTAGTTACTCACAGTAACTTCAGTGAGTTTGCGGTTTGCGCAGGTGGAGTCTCATAATCATATCGATGATCTCACGTGAAAGCCTTTCAAATAGCAGCAGCATCTCAAAACGGAAGAACGACACTTAAGCAGAGGTGTGCAAGCGAGCTCAGCCGGTTTTGATATGATACGTAACTGACTTATGTGGTAGGATTTAGTTCGGTAAAGTTGGAAATATATTCACAGATTCGAATTTCCCAGATCAATAACTCATAAGCGAAACATTGTTAAAACACAAACGACGACTCTGTACTACCATAGTAAGGCAGACAACGAGCTACAACCGTATTTTCATCAAAACGAGCGGTCCTCCGGGCTGGACATTAACATCGGTCTCTATGGTCAGCCGTCTGTGAGACGAGGGCGCAGGGACCGTCTACACAGTGCAACACCGAAAAGAGATACTACAAAAAATATTCAATAACCTCATTATTACTCAGTGTAGTGTCACCAAAATCACTCCACACATCAATGGTCTCCTGCTGGTTATTCTACAACTGTTTGTTTGGAAAAAATGTACTTTACCATAATTTGGGGGAATTTCTATTGGGAGAAATATTCAATAACTTCACTAATATTCAGCGTAGTTTCACCAAAATCAGCTAACCCTAAACTTACTTAAAAAAAAAAATTTCAAAAATGTTTTCTAATGGAACATTAACTTGATATTGGTATTAAAAAATGTTTTAATACATAATCCATGTCTTCATCCTACATCCCACATATCCTTTGTGCCCTGTCATGTGGCCTTGGTGCCCCTAAAAAAAAAGAAAAAGTGAAGGCCAAATGGCCATGCCCCTAAAATGACGAAATTCCAACCCTGACTACTACTACTGCTAGTTTTTGTCCCCACCCAAACGTAATATATATTAGGATTACACTGATTACCAGTCAAAATTAGGCTATTTTTTGTTGCCCGGCAGTGCATACTTTGTCACATTTGTTTGTTGTTGATTGAAGATGGTTGATTAAATATTGAAATTTAAATGACAAGCTTTAAAATATTATTTGGGGTAAATTCATTGTTATATTAATCAAATAATACAAAAAAAGTCAGATTAATTGAAAAAGTAATCGATAGATTAAGCAAATAATCGAAAAAATAACCAACAAATGAATCAATAAAAAAAATCATTGTTAGGTGCAGCCCTAGTCACAGACGAACATCAACCAATCATATCAACAGTAAGAGAGGGCTTACATCAGTGGTGTGAGTTGGTAAATCAAACTCTTACATAAGTCAGTTGAAGGAAGAGAAAGAGCATTTCAAGAGCATTTTTCATCAAGAAAAGCCTTCACTGCTGTTATTTTTTTTCAATGGAATATTCTCTCCAGTTCTGATGCTATGGCAGCTACGCTAACCTCTTGAGGAGCTGCCATTGTTGTCACTTCTTTCACTGGTTGTCACACCTAAACCACGCCTGCAACTGCTAGCGGGTTCTCACAGGATGCAGATGGGTATATGGTATATATTTAGACCAATAAGAAAACGCTGTAAGAGAATGCTACAGATAGTTTGAGGAAGTTTAGAAACACTTAATCATTATTAATCAATCCATATAGTTAATAATATATTCACAGGGTTCAACGTAACATTTTTTCCCTACTGGCCCGCTGGGCCAGTAGATCAGTGTTTCACTGGCCCCTTGTATATTTTCACTGGCCCAGAAGGCAAAAAAGAAACATTACCCATTTTTTTTGTAATTTGATGATTTTAATTGCTGTTGAGTGTCCGTGTTCGCCCGTCTTGCCCAGATGTTTAGCAGGCCTGATGATGGGTTATCCGCCATACGTTTGGCTATCATGCACTGTATATGATTTCGACTCTTGTCATGAGCGTCGAGTGCACGTTTTCAATAGTTGTCAGTTCCTTTAAAAAACGCACCACCTCGATTGGCCTTAGCAGGGAATTGCCGACAAACTGAACTGCGCCGCTGTTTTCCACCCATGAATATTGTTGCGTCCATGAAGGGAAAAAGTTCCTCTTTCTTTTCGCCTCGTAAATTGTCGCTGCCATTTTTTGAAAAAGCCGGCCGGCATGCTACAATGCATTTTGCCCCCGCAGCGCTGTACAGAAGGAAGTCCCGCCCCCCATGCCCAACTGAATGCCTAACCTCCCTGCGCACTGCCTTGAAGGCTCAGTTCGGGGCACAAAAAACCCATTCAGGTCATCTGTGACTTGACAAAATCGCAGACTCTGGTTGCCCGTCACTGGCCCGAGCGGGCCAGTGACTGGCCAATCAACTGGCCCTGCATGAGCTTTTACTGGCCCCAGGCCATCGGGCCATGGGCTATGTCGGACCCTGATTCAGATGAAATAGTCTGTCCACTATAAAGCATGTACTTGCTTCCAGCATTGGTTGAGCATTTCAGCACTACACAATCTGAAAAATACTTGTAGATGTGTTACTATACACTGAGACAAAGTAATACACTGATTGACTGCAACTTCTGAAAAGAATGGAACAAGTTATGCAAGTGCAGATCCAAGGCTGTCTCTAATCTGTTGGTGTTATACCATAACTACAGACAGTCTATCAATGGAATCAATATTGAGTGACAGGACAATTATGTTGATTTATCGATTTACCTATCTTGAGTCAATAAAGTGGCAGAATGATTGTAGTCTCCCAGGCTTATATGAGCTTTGTGATAGGAGACGTTGCGAAACACCAAAGAAGAAACAATCCCTTGGAATGATGACAGCTGCTGCAAGGTCTTCATTCTGAGCCTGATGAACAAATACTTCTGGAACTGCAAACGGGTACCCTTAAAAATACCAAGTTTGCTACCGAACCCTTAACAGAGCTACTGCTCATCCCTGATTTCAGCAGCTGTCTGTCTACGTATCGGTTTGGAAGTATAATCCGGGCCTCACACAACGGGTGAATATAGTGAGCCTGTATCCTCTCCACACGAGTGGCCAATGGACTGTGGGGAAACTTTTTCTTCCAAGAATCTCATTATATAGAACCTTGCTTCAACACTTTAAACACCCATTCAACACTCATTATTTCATCATTTGTTGGTCTTTTTCACATCTACAAGAACGGAGGAACAAAATGCTGTTTAGTCCCGCAGCCAGACCCCTCTTGCCCACATCCACACACACATATTCTCACTTTGCTCCATCCCCATTGACAGTGTGTGTTAAGTGAGGGTGTAGGTATTTCAGGGTCAGCATGGCCTCCTTGTTGAGGCGTGAGAGTGCTCTCTCCTTTCCTCCCTGGCCCAGAAGCCTTTCTCCCCATGCAAACACTGTGGACAAAGCCTCTTTCTGCTGCTGGGGATCTCTATGGTGACCGTTAGGCAGGCCTCGGTGTGGAGGAGGACTGAACTGCTGGAGGCCAGGATGTTACCATAATATGATGACATGCTCCCTAACTTCATGCTTTTATCTTCTAGGAAAAAGCAATTTCTGAAGAATTAGATATCCAAGTCTTTGTTGAGAGTATCACCATGAGGATTTTGCTTAATCTAGTGTGAAAGAGGTTTGGTGACTGAGCCCTGGACTGCAATACCAAGTCCTACCAAGCACAATCACGTGAAAAGAAACTATTGTTTGAAGCGTAACCATGATTGTGCTCAGCAGGGCCAGTTTCACGTCATCATTGGCCGGCCCACTCAAGTATATCCAACTGGGAGGCTGGTATCAGAGGCAAGTATCAGACCATCAGTCAGGCTCTGCCAAGTTTCCCATCAGGGAGGAATGTAACTGGAGGTTTGCAGCATCTCAGCCAGCCAGCTTGGGCTTTTCACTTACTGTGGGTCAGAGCATTAGTGATGGGGCACAAGCCACCTAGATAGAATGAGACAAACCTAGATATCCCATCTATAACAGTAGAACAGGGGCAGGCTGTGCTGACATTAAGGAGATCCATAAAGGCATTCATAGAGGTGTTGACTCAAGTCATATTACTTGGATTCGAGTTACACTTGGATCATGAATCTGATACTGATAGCATATATCATTTGAATCTAACGAATTACGCACAACAAAAGGTTGTGGTGCTGATACTACCTTAGTCCACAGGGACCACCAGAATCAACAAAATTGAAACTTCCTGTAGTTACTTTAACCAATAATGAAAATAATCATTAGTTACAGACCTAGTGATAACCTATATGTTTATGCAGTAGGAGATAATACATTTATAATGTAATCCGTGAAAGATACTGAATACTACCAGAACCTTCTTGCTGTTTTGTAGCTGACCCTTGGCTCTTAACTACTGAGGGTACCAAGTCTAAACATAACAAAGTATGCAATTAATTTTGTAAGTCCCAAATAAAAAATACTTCCCATTTTCAGAGCTCCACACAGTTAAACACCACCACAATGAGTCTATTTTCCATTGCTGTTACGCAACATTTAAATCAGGGCCCAGACTTTGGACTCACTATAACAGTTACATAGTCAACATCTTGCCATGTTTATGACCATTTCAAAGAATAACTTCATAAAATTGTTTCATAATGGACAACAAAAGCCTGGTCTTTCAAAAGAGGCAGGATAATAGTAATCCAAGGAAAGACACATATTGAAAGTAACAAAAATGTTGTTGTGGTGGAAGTGGAAGTCCCAGACAGGCCATCCGACCGTTAGTATTGCTTTTAATCTTGCTCTTTTGGTACAACCAACAAAGATGATAAAGAAAATCAGAAAATGTTAAGCACATCTAATCAAGATTAGGTCTAGATGCTCTTGGCATGTGCAAAACAAGCACTATTTTTATCCCTTCCTGTCAAATCATATCTTTCAAGATTCTATCAGATAATAATAGTGTAAAAACAAAAGAACATGCTGTGTCTGGCTGACATGTGTCAATGTGACAAAGCCTCTGGTCTGACAAGCCAAACCTGACAGGGAATTCAAAACTGGAACCAAAGAGACTGACACACATTTATATGACAAAGACTCCATTGAACAGGAATGAGTAGAGGCCTGGAGTATTTCACTGTGCTGCGTCACCTCTCCACCTTAGCTTATAGCCTTTCACTGCATCTGGAAGTGGCTACTTAATAGGGGGGCTCTTCATAAACTCCGGCCTGATCTATATGACAAGTTAGTCTGACTGCTATCACAAGGACAATGTACACATTACATTGCATTACAGCTTAATCTTTGTCACACAATCACAGGTAGATTTGGGTGACATGTCAACATAAGTGAGATGATGACACTGCATTCACAAATATCTAGTATCTAAATTGTTGTTGTCGCCAAAAGTGGAGATTTCTGTGTGGAATATACTCAACAAACAAAATGCTTGTAGTGAAAACAAAAGTGATGTAAAATAAAAGCAGGTGGATCTTGAGGTGTTTTTTTAATACACACAGATCCAAACACAAGCTTCTCAATAGATTTTCAAGAATGTTTTACTCTATTATCATATTATTGATATCCCAATAAAAGTTGGGATATGAAGTTAACAGCTGGACCTAGGTTAGAGGGTATTTAGCAAAGTCAACAAATAATAAGAAGATTTCACCCATTTAGTCATCATTGTAAGGCAAGTGTACTTTTAGGTTAGGCTAGCTCAATAATATAATATAGCATGATATAATATCATGTAATGTAATCAAATCATAGAGTGATAAGGATATGGTAAGCTTTAAATTTAAAAGTCTGCAGTAAGTTGAGTGAGTCGCAGTGCTTGACGGTACCTTGGTGCTGGAGCTAACACTCCCCGACCTCTCCGAGGAAGCATCCCCGTTCTCACGCGGGACAGGGGTGGACTCCCTCGGGGTGCCGTTGCTCTGTGCGTCCCCGCGTTCTGAGTCGCTGTCTTCCCCCGGCAGGGGAATCCCCTCCGTGACGAATTCTTTCCGGCACAGCAGGTTGTGTTTCTGTAGAAGCTCCGCCGTGGCGGGGTCCACCACGATAAGCTCGAGAGCCCCCTTGGTGGCCCGTATCCTGGCGACCACCTGCTGATGGCTCTCGCCCTCCACGCTCTCTCCATTCACGAATACCAGGCGGTCGCCCGCGCAGAGCCCGGCGACGGAGGCGGGAGTATCGGGCTCCACGAGCCGGATGAACTGCCCCGTCTTGCCCTTCTCTCCGTGCAGGTGGAACCCGTAGCCGCTGGACTCTTTCTCCAGCAAACACAGTCTGGGTCTGAGCTTTGACATGTTGTTAACTCTTCTAACCGACGACAACTTGTCTCCTCACTGTTCAAACCACTTGAGTCGCAACCGAACACACTGACACCTGCTGCGCGCTCTCTCAAGTTGCTCGCTCTTCACTTCCGCTGAACTGAGTCACAGTGAAGTTTTCACCGCTGTTGCGTATTCACTTCTACCGCCCGCTGCACGGATCCTCCCCCATCGGCCGCTGTGGCGCAATCTTCTTCTCACATCCAGTCCGACAGCGTAACGTGCTCAGCGGAGGTTCGACCGTCACCCGCACACAGCAGCGTGTCCGCAGATTTTCACAATAAGAGCTATGACTGACCAGACTACGGCGCATACTGTCAACATTTGACACGCGGCCTGCTTCTTTTTGACTGGGACTTATCCAAACTGCAGTTTACAAGTAACGACAGTGTATTGTTTTATAAAGCTGAATACCAATATCAGTTAAACCCAGGGTCCTTGAAGAAAACCTGTGCTGGAACTCTAAACAAAAGTTCCCTTTTTAATTTATTTCTAGTAGTGACGAGATCACATCCTTATGTGTTACTTGTTTTTCAATTATTATGGAAGGGAACTGAAGAGGATTAGGGCTGCGTGAAAAAGAAATAATATTTGAGTTCTGAGTTTTAAGGACCACTGTGTAGTCATAGAAAATATATTCAAACTCAGCATTTTAATATCTACAATATTAATGAGGTAATAATCACTCAGAAATATGCATTTTTTTCCCATAAGTGAATAAACAAGCTGTTTTCAGAGGAAAATAATGTCCCAGAACACTATTTGAAGCTAGAAAGGTGGCAGGGTCCGCCACATATAAACAAAGTAAAACAGATGAAATTCTGTCATGAAAACAAAGAGGGTTCGTTCATGGTTCATTTAGGCAGAAGAAAATCATTCAATGAAGATCTTCCTCTTCTGATCAACATTTCTTCTTCTTCAAAACTATAGTTCTCCTTTATAGTAGCAATTCTGACAAAAAAAGTAAGAGCTTTAATGAACGTTTCGATTGTTCCTATCCTCTTCTGTAGACAAGTAATCATAACTATAAAAACAAATAATTTAATAGATGGGCTTTTATTCTGAAGGCTAGATCTAAAATTAGGAATTTTCTACTTTCTCCTGTCGGAGTGTAACCGTTCAACTTCACTACATGTTAAATGGTGATGGTGACGTGTTTCATGAATGCTTTATTGGTTTAGTATAAAATTAGGCAACGATATGCAGGAAAATCAAGGGCGGCGAAACACATTGTCAGTCGGTCTGTGGTATTTTGCTTTATTGCAATCTCTCTCTCTCTCTCTCTCTCTCTCTCTCTCTCTCTCACACACACACACACACACACACACACACACACTTGTGGCTACAGTTATACCAACCATTGCAGGAGAGACTTCATATAAAGTCAGCTCAGTTAAAAATAGTTTATTTGTTATGCAGCATACAACACAACAAAGATAACTTTTGGCAGCATGGTGGGACAACGAACAATAGTTTGATATTTACAGGCTCTAATGGCCGGCTGAATTATTTCTGATAATAAACTGTGTCAGATCTGAGCTGTCCAAACTGAGTCACAGAATCCGCACAGTAACAGTATGAAATATTTGCAGAAGAGCATTGCATACTTCATAAACTTGCTCGTAGTAAAACCTAAACATGGAGCTGTTGTTCTGACATCATTAGTTCCATAAAGCTGCACTAATCAATTATTTTATATGACCGATGGCTCAAATGATTTTGTGAAATGTGTTGCCTGTAGTGACAGACCCATAGCAAATTGCCACCCACCACTGCAGATCCCCCCAGCTCTTAAAATGATTGATACTCTGAGCTTAGTTTAAAAATTCTGCTTGAACTGCAGTACCTGCCCAGCAACAAAAAGCAAGACCAAGTTAGCAATTAGCTGGTAAACAAAACACATTATTTAGCAGCTAAACAGCCCAACATTTTACTCAGGAAACAGAGCTAAAAGGAGAGTGAATATTAAACTGGCCAGAAAAGCGACTACAAAAAATAAAATATATAATATATGTATGCATGTAACTTTGTGTAGGCATTTGCCAAAACCCATGTTTCCATGGTGATGATATGTCAATGTTGTGTTTACACCGTTTTGCTGCCCCCTAGTGGCCAACAAATAATTTCGCAAATCAATTAATGCAGCTTTAATATGTTGATTTACACACACTAGATCTTGTTTTACAAACAAAAAATGTAACCCTGAATGTTTAGTTAAAATCTGAAAAGGTCTGTTAATAATTTTTTCATATATTTTCTGTTCATCTTGATACAAATATAAACAGAGTTTAACATGTTCTGGAGGCACTGTGCACAGATTTGGTACATGCAATCCAGCAAGCATGCAACTGAGCTTCATAGTCCATAACCTGGTCATACAGCAAAATGTTGTTTTAGGAAATTATGCAGCCAACATGTCAAAAAATATTTTCAAAAAACGCTTCACTCACTCACAAATTCAATAGATGAAGGCCCAAACTGGAAATTCAACCATCAAGTAGCTCACGTTACGTTCTTACATCTTGTGCAGCAATCCTCCTCTAGAGACTCATTTCAGGAGACCAGAACATTTTTTTTATCAGTAACACATGGATGCTTTCCTCTGAATGTCCAGAAATAGAGCTGTCTTGCAGTATTCCTTTGCCAAGTGGTCAGAGCACATTAGCTTTGTCTCCAGCTGTGTCCCTGAGCTTTTCTTTTTTCAGTAGGCGTTCAACAACAGCCGACTGTCACTTACCGCGAACTGCTTGAGACCCAATCAGACTATAAACACACACGGCTTTTGTTCAAGTTCTTGGCTTTGAATTGCATCCATGACACAGTGTACGGCCTTTGTCTGGATCTGTTGGTAGATTGCATTGTACATAAGGTTGTAGCAATGCTGATTTTTCAAAGTCGATCCAGAACTTATACCAAGTCTGCCTTGAGGTCTGGTCTATTTTAGTAGTGTGTAGGTGTGTGTAGTTTCTTACGATATATTCCACTTTGTCAAACTGGTATGTTTCTATCTTCCTTCAACATTCTATCTGCAATGATTTAGTGGTATAGTAAACGGTGGGTAAAACAACTATTTTCCAGTCAGATATTTATGTAAAGCGTACAACAAATGATGTATTTAAAAAAAAATATATTGTAGCATGAAGAGCAAGAATTCTTTTCAGAAAGTGTTCAAAACCTTGGGGAATATGCTAATTCACTTTCTTTTCAAGAGTTAGACGGGAAGATTCAATCAAATCAGTCTTATGTCTCTGCATTAAGTAAGGAGCTTCTGTCAGGATGTGGTTGGTCTAGCTTTGCATGCTAAGCTATTCATTGGATGGGTGGAACAAGTTGTTGGTTCAGCCATACTAGCATGATGGCTCCTGGGGTGGCCACGTCGGTCCGTCATTCCCCTACTTTGATCCAGACTGAAACAGCCACAACAACTATTTGAAGGGTTGGCATGGCAATCTTTAGGATGACATTTCTGTTTTCAGTGACATGTCTTGGCAACATTGCTTTGGTTTATGCCCAATTATTGCAGAACATCACATACAAAGTATAACCATAACCGACATTTTCCAAGTCTAAACTATATAACACAGGGTAAAGTAAATGGTTGCTGTATGACCAGCTGAAGTGCATTGGTTTACAAGCTATTCTAACCAAACTGTACTGTATCTCTGTGACAGGCTGACATGGTTAACGAAGAAGTTGAACTTGGTGAACATTAGCATGTCATTAGTATTTCAGAATGCTGATGTTAGCATTTAGTTCAATGTTAGTCTTGTTTTATTTCTGTTTGTGTTGCCTAATGTTTCACTGTAATTTATTCACTTCCCTAAAGACACAATGATGAAGAGTCTGTTATATAAGCTTACTGTCGCAGTAGCCTAACATGCTGGTGCAACACCAGTGTCAGGTTTACTGTAGAGCAGCAGTTTTGTCGATTTTGCGGAGCGTTTCGATGAAATGATGATGCAACTGAGACACCCTGAGGCTGCTGACGAACTTGTTTTTTGTACCATTTATGAATCAAGTCATTTAGAACCAGAATTGTAGCATGAGAATGACAAAGCTAGCTCAGACGACATGAACGCTGAATGGGCACGGTCATGATAGCATCCAAGACTGGGCTGTGCATGTGAAGTAGTGTAAGATAGTACAGTACAAACAATGAAATATACCAGGCTATTTCCACATATATGAATACATTTTAAAATAAGCCAAATTTCACTACATCTATAAATGACTGTAAACCATTATACATGGCAAAACATTTTGCCTATTTTTGTGTATTTTTTGCTGTTGTTCAGTTCAAAGCAGTTTTTCAAGCAATATGATTTCAATGTATGGCTTAGTCTGCGTTATATGCTATAAGTGTCAGGTTTCTAAACACCTGAGGTATGTAGTTTGCTTTAAAAAACACCTATGCATTTAATGTTTCAACAAATGAGATACAGTATGTTAAAAACTGAGCTTTCCTTTGTGGGTTCTTTGTGGGACAGTCCTCCCGACTCCAGTCTGCATGCTAAGCTAGGCTAAACACATCCTGACTTTAGCCCCATAGTTAATAGTGGTATTGATCTTCTCATCTAACGCTCACCATAGAAGCAAATGGCATATGGCTATTTTCTAAATCAATTTAATAATTTCTAAGTAATTCTATACTTCTTGCTAAAATGGCTACCAAAAATGTTTTCAGTTCACAATGATAAACGTCAGTCTAAAGAGTTGGGGAAACTGTCCTTGGCTAAATCAAACTGTGTTTTGTGAGTCTGTAGTTGATATATCCTCCTCTCACTCCATTGATCTACTTTTGGCTTTAAGTTTTCAATGAATGGCAGCATCATATTTTTGGAGCAGCAGAAAGTTAACAGGGCTTCCTCCCACTCAGTAGCTCTCGGTGCGTCTCGGACAGTCTGTTCACCCAGAGTGGTGGGAGGACGACTCAGGAGATGAGACTTAGAAGTAGCTGCAGCAGCCTGACTTTTCCTTCTGTGCTTCAATGTATTCATGAATCTGGAACTTGGGTTCATTGGGATGCTGGGCGGCCCGGTGCTTCAGGTCCCTGAAGAACAGAACCGCACAGTTTGGAAAACAGTACAGATGGACTTTTAGCTTTGTCGCTATTATCAGAATGTCAACGTCAAGGCTACTCTACTGAACCATCTGTGAGGCCTGCTGTGTAAGCTGCGTCACCATGCCTGCTGAGCTGCTGATCAAAGATTGCGTTTCACACTGTTTTGGAAGATTTTACATTGTGGTAATAAAAAAAAAAATCATGTGGCAAGCACTGAGCACTTTTCTTGCCATGGAAGCAATTGAATTAAAAACTGAGAATAAGCACTGATGAAATCTGAACAGTTCAGCAATCAAACGAGAGGTGAGTGACTGTGACTGAAAGGATAACTGTAATGATGATAACTGAATGAATCAAATGAATAAGTTTGCTGTTTAGTATTAATCTACTCTTATGCATACATTCTAATGATTGAATTGTCACCTCTGGAACTTCTTTTTCATAATAATATTCTTCACATTAACCATATCAGTTAACATTTACTTATTATGTGATTTCTGCAGCCATCTTCGGTCTTTCATCAAAAACTTTGTGTTAGAAACTGTTTTTTATTTACTATCATATCTTTATCACAGCCAACATCTGAAAAGAATAAATTGTTAAATAACAGGTTCATACTTGGCCACAGCAGTGAAGGCCAGCTCTACGTTGACTCCCGTCTTGGCACTCGTCTCCATGAAAGGAACTGAATACTCCTTGAGACATGAAGAGGTGTGAACAGTGAGCGGCAGAGTAAACCACATCACTTCCTGTTGGACAGCAGTGAATGACATACTCACTTTGGCCAGCCTCTCTCCTTCATCTCTCCTGATGGCTCTGTCACTGCCCATGTCAGCCTGTCACAGAGATACAGCACACTTTGGTTAGAATAGCTTGTAAACTGATGCACCTCAGCTGGTCATATACAGAAACGATTCACTTCACCCTGTATGATATAGTTTAAAGACTTGGACAAACGTGGTTACTGTTATAGTTACACTGGATCATCCTACAATTAAACATCTGGACATTACGCCTTTTTTAAATTAAAAAAATCAGATTTTTCATGTAAACAGTCTCAAGTCACCATCATTTCTCAGACCAGATTCACAAAGAACACTTGTACGTTATTGAAAGCTGCCCTGTTGACATTCACCATTCTTGCCTTTTGCGGGCACATTGCTATGTCACTTGATAAATCATTACCACCATCATTAAACAGAGGCATGCTGTGAGTCAGTGGGAGGCCATAAAACCCATTGTTCCTTTGACAGCTAGTCAATCCTTGAGTCAAACAGCAGCTTCATCTATCGTCACACTGGGTCATTTGAAGTGGAAGCCTGGGCAGCAACTTATTGCAGCCAAGTTAGCTCAAGCAGTCCATATAGATTTTATGGGCCACATGGAGGCAGTGAAACAAGTTGTAAAGAAGCTGCACACTGACACATTCTGACCATGTTGTTGGGGCAAACATGTTGGGAAACAGGTGCTTATCTACACAAGAGCAACACGAGTTTTTATTTAAAGTTGTTTTTCTGTCCACTAATAAAAAGTCCAACATCACTTTCTCTCTTGTTCAGATCAGAGAGAGGTTTAGGCCCAAGCCCGACTCTATCCCAACTATAAGATGAATGAATTTTGTTCATTTTGTTTGCCACCTGTAAATGAACAAATAGCCCCTGTGTTGTGTTTAAAGCGTTTGTCATGTAAATGACAAGCCACAGCACCAACCTGGCCC
>OMLP01022309.1:1351-12878 GCA_900302685.1 Spondyliosoma cantharus | reverse complement strand
GAAACAGGTGCTTATCTACACAAGAGCAACACGAGTTTTTATTTAAAGTTGTTTTTCTGTCCACTAATAAAAAGTCCAACATCACTTTCTCTCTTGTTCAGATCTATCCCAACTATAAGATGAATGAATTTTGTTCATTTTGTTTGCCACCTGTAAATGAACAAATAGCCCCTGTGTTGTGTTTAAAGCGTTTGTCATGTAAATGACAAGCCACAGCACCAACCTGGCCCATTGGAATCCAAACTGGTCCCAACATAGCTAACATTTTTCAAAAGTTTGAACCTTTCCTAACCCTAACCCTTTTTTATAGCCTAAACCTAACCAAACCACAACTGTTTGACTATGTGAATAACATTCAGAAAATCATAATATGTTATACCATGCAAACATTTGTTAGCACACTTTTAATTTGAAAGTCTAACCGCACGCTGTGTTATGTATTATCGCCACCTTGACCATGGAGCCGTTCGGCTCTGAAGCTGACACTAGAGAGGCAGGGAGAGCGTCATAGTTTGAGGCCACTGACTGAGCTGCTGTATCTGCCATGTTGGGAGTGAGAGCGTGCTGCTGGTTCAGATCCTACCTCCTAAGAAATAGAGAAATATTTGGCTCTTTAGCTGCTAACAGAAATGTCAGACCTTCAGTCGGCCTGCTTCTGGCTTAAATCTTAAATCTCACTGTAATTTTCCATCAGGGTCTCTCAGCTTATAAACAACCTACCTGAGGAGATTATGCTAGCAGAAACAGGAATTTCACTTCTTCAAATCCCTTTTTGTAGATTTGTGTGTTGTCAACTTGTGTTTTCTTTAAATTCCTTTTAGCATTTTTATCTGTTAATTCTTTCTCTGTTGTTATTTTTTGTATCCATATGATGTGATGTCTTATAGCGTCTTTTAAGTGCTTTTTATTTGCATTTTCTTTCATATTAAAATGTATGTTTCGCCTTTTGTGGGGTTTACTGTCTTCTCGTTTGAATGACTTCTTCTCCGTTTGGCTTTTATTATGTTCTTTTTAAAGGTCCTATGTTATTAAAGTTATTATTATTATTATCATTATTATCATTATTATAAACGCACCAGCTGGTTGCTGCTGGGCAGGTATAGCTCACAGTCGGTTTAACAGAGCTTTTCACTGGAAACAGCTGCCTGTTGTATTTGGCGAGGCTGATGAAAGCACCGAGAGTGAAACAAAACAGTGAAGTCGTGGGCTGGAAAACAGCAGAGCTGAGAGGAACTGCAGAGTCGTGTGACGATTCTCTGTGGGTTGATGAGCGACATCTTTTGCACACATGACCGATAGTTAATACAAAGGTATTGATCAGCACAGCTTTGATTTTACCCCCTACTTCTTTTTGTGCTGTGTCACAAACGTGCTTATGCGTGTAAACGTGAGTCCTCAATTATCGAATACAGAAAATATATTAAATGAATATGCCTCATTCATACAGTACAAACACATAAGCCTTCTGTCAGACGATGGCACGGTTTTTCAGTCAGGCTTCACTAAAGATCACATCCCCTTCCATTTACTTAACACTTTTTCCGTATCTTGCTGAGTTTCTCAAATCATCCCCTCTCACCTTGTTGCCCAGCAACATGATGACTACATCACTCTGTGCATACTCATGGATCTCTGTTAACCAGGCCTGAAACAAGACAGACAGACAGACACGTAAGTACACAGACAGCCAGCAAAACAAAACAAAACTGAGAGAAAGTGTGTTTGCATTGGGCTGAATGTTGGAAGGCAGGTTAAAACACACGCATTTATTTGTGTTATCATTTCCTAAACGGCTCAGTTCCATAACTCTCCAAGACTTACCCTAATGTTGTCAAAGGAGGTTCTGCTGGTAATGTCATACAGGAGGAGCAAAGCTTTGGAGACAGAACCAACAAAAAAGATTCATGACCATCTGGCTCTATGCTGCACATCTCTACGACAGTAACTCACGGGGATAAAAATACAGCTGAGAGTCAGATGTAGGCCTTGGTGCTTATTTGCCTCACCGTTTGCATCTCTGTAATATGCATGTGTCACACTTCTGAACCGTTCCTGTCCCGCCGTGTCCCAAATCTGAAACAAAAAAAAAAAATGCAGAAGAGGCCGTACATGGTGACTTGGCCTGGTTCCACTTGGCTAACTCTCATTTTCTGTTACAACACTGGTGCCCAAGAGGAAACCAGCCTGTGCTCTCAAAATAGCTTGCTATTGTGAAAGCACACCAAGTTTCAACTGGAACTGATTTACTTACTGACCTGTAATTTGACCTTCACATCGTCAACAGTCACCACTTTATTCTGAGAGAAGCAGAAAGACAGTTGGCGTTGGAATGGGCTCTGGCTACAGGGAATTAAGACTGGTTAAAAGAACAGTTGAGTTACATTCAGACCGGTTTTCCTTTAATTGTTTGTAAGACTTCTACCTTCACTCTAATACACGGAAAAATTGCATATAAACGATTCAGCAGCAGCATCTCTTTGAAGAGCCGGTGTCTCTGTTAATAATCCACAGACCTCACTGTCAATGCTTTTCTTTGAAACTTCTCTGACGGTATGATGATTAAAGGCCCAGTCACGGCAGCATTTAGAATGTCACAATTGCGCCGACGCGTTAAACTGCTCCACAAGAGAGGCACAGCTTTTAGACGAGCTGACAAGCTAGCCAGCTCCGTTTGCCTGGGAATGCACTAGCATCTGTCTGCTGTAAGCTTACCTGCTGCTGTAGTTGAGCGCCTCGCGTTAAGAGTAGTCTCTACGTCACCAAGCTTCTAGGTATAATTATCTAACGAGGACATAAAGAAGAACTCTTTCTGGTGTGGCCGTGTGTGGAGGAATCGGCACGGACATCTCACGAGTCAACCCAGTCGCCACAGTGATCACAATTATGTTATGTTGCGATAATTATGATGAATTTTACATTCCTGAAAACCATGGATACTTTCACGTTTGAACATTTCATACATTACACTAAAATGAGTGTTTGTTTGAGCACAGCAAAACTATGAATATCTGTTGTATATCATACTGTTGGTATAGATTTCGAGACATTTTGAGATCATTATTCTGGTAATTTGGTACAAAGACATTTCAAAATGTTATTTGGTAATCACCGCTAACCATAACATTTGATAAACTAAGGGATAGTTCAAAACCGTTGGCAATCAAACCAGTAAAAACGTGACTAGATAGGACTAGAGGGAAGTGTAAAAAAGTATGTCTCTTTTTATGAAAGGAGGTCGTGTATGTAAAAAGATATTCAAACACACCGTGAATCCGATGCCCACTGTTGCAGAAAAGGAGCCGGGGATGAACTTTCCCTGATCGAACTGCACCAACAGAGATGTCTTCCCAACTCCACTGTCCCCGACAAGGATTGTCTGCAGGAAAACAGAAATCAGGTTCAATAAAAACTATATTGGTATCAGAATCAACCCTCGCAATCATTTCATGTCTTTGAGTTGTGAGTCAGCCCCTGCGTCACAGTGGACAGCTCGGCCTCCAAGCAGCACAAATGCGTTTGTCTTTTTAAAAAAGCTTGGCGATGTGACGTTCTTACAGTGTGACTCACAGCTGGTGGAGATAACCTTCAAGACAATGGAACGATTTGAAGGCAGCAGTCAGAAGCATTCAACTTAGTCATCAGGGCCATCAGTCAATACTTTATGTTTGATAGGCCTGGCTTTCATTTGTTAACCCACTTAGAGGAGTCATGCTGAAGTACCCACCGTCTCCATGCACACAGTGCCCTCCAACTGTGACAGATTCAGGAAATGAGACACAGACCTGCTGAAGATCCTCTCGAGAGAGGAAGCTTGAAGTTTTTAGTTTTGATGCTCAAAATGGAGCCTGAGTGTCTATTATGTTGTGTTTGACCAAACCACCAAATGTTGACTTTTTATGAATCTCCGCTGACGTTCAGAAGAAGCTTTCAACTCTATTGCATACAAGAAATTCAACATTAGATGATTCTGGAAAACTCCACAATCTGTTTAATACCAGGTTTGTTTTTTCCATGGCCACCACAAATGTTTTTTTTAAATCCACATTTTGTATATTGTTAGAGCAGAGCACTTCAACACTTGAATGGACAATATGTAATTTCTCTCAATCAAAACTAGAAGTCCAGTGCATAACTCTGCCAAGGCCCAACAGTCCCCTTTGATTCAATCACGCCTAATCCAATATCAAATAAAACAGATTTAAATCTACAACATCTGGGTTTGAGCGTGGATCGACATCATACTGTACTGCCTACATTACCAACAGTGCAACTTAGCCACTGAGTGACATCACTGGAGGCAGTTTAGCGAAGGAGCCACACATTCCTCTTGGAAAGATCTAAAGATTCTGTAGCATCGGCCACTGGTCTTAAACTTAACATCGAATGTTCAACGTTGTATGGATAAAGGCCATTAATGTGGTTCGTATTGGACCAGGGAACTCTTTTGCATGTGTTCCCCATCTCTTCCTTATTTCCTGTCATCTCTCTACCATTGGCGAGCTAAAGCACACATACCCCAACCCCACTTTAATCTGGGTAATGTAATCATCAGCTAAACCAGGCAGAGGTTTAACTGTAACTCAGTTTTGCTTTATGAACTATAAAGGGGGGGGAGAGATTAGAGCAGAGGTGCTGGAGCAGCTTTTCTCAACACTTGCAGGTTTTACAGCCTCTCTTTGATCTCTGCATTTGGAAGGATTTTAGAAATTCTCAGAAATGTCTTGAGGATACCATATGGTTTCTGCATTGACAGTCATCCTCTGAATTTCAGTACCAGCTTTAGCATGAGCAATCGCTTCAGTTCCCGGAGTCAAAGCCGCTAAAAAGAAGAAATATTTTCAGGGGATTCTTATGGCTAGTCAGTGATCAAAAAGGTTCAATTACTTGGATGTTCAGGGCTTTTCAACAACCAAGCTAAATATGTTCTGTGCTCGCTAATAACAATCATGACATTCCTTTAAGCCTCATCTGTACTTTTAGCATGCTAGCCTAACATGGTAAGATACGTTTTATTAAAAAAATCAAAATGAATGGTCATTTTTCAAAACAATGGCTGTTGATTTCAGAAGGTTGACAAGGTTGTGGTTCATCACGGCCCAGCACGGGAAGGCTCTACAGCGGGCGATTAAAACCACCCAGAACACCACTGGAACCATCTGTCACCATCTGACAACAGACACAAAAGTATCTGCTGCTGTACCACCAGATTGCAGAGCAGCTTCAGTCTGTAGCGTAGGGGCTGAAAACAGATACTCTGAAAGTTAAAGTCCAAGTTTTAAGCTCAAGTTGGGCGCCAGGCAGGGGAAAAATTCAACCTGTCGTTTGTTTCTTTAAATATGAAAAGAAACAAATATGTACAGGAAAGTATCTGTATAACGAACAAACTCAGAATCCCGCTAGCCTATGGCCCTAGCTACAAAAGATAGATGCACCAAATAAAACACGGGTCAATACCATCTGAAAATGAAATGTTAATCAATCAATGATCAATCACAAACAAACCGGACTGACTGTGAGACTCCTGAACTCATCATCAACACTCCGTTGTCTAAACATAGATGTAGCAGGACTCAAAGGACTCTTCCATGTATTAGTTTTTTTAAACCATTGTTTAAAAAATGACAAGAATTAATGGCATTATTAATTCAGTGGTGACAAATGACTGTTGTTTGCAGATTTGACAAGCTGTGGCTCGCTAATTACGCTAACGTTAGCTTCATGAGTTGGTCGAAAGCTTCAGCTGACGAAGATACTGAAAAAAATTAAACTTCTTAATGTTTACAGTTGACTTTTTTTTTTAAAGCTAGAATCCTGTAAAAGAGGTCTCATATTTGATGGCTAGCCACACACCTTATCTGTAAGCCTAATAGGCTATAAGTTGATAGTTGAAGTTTGATAAGTGAGGCAAAAAGTTGAAATGAAGAAACAGCACTGTACTTGTGTTGCAGAGTAGATATTTATAGTCCTATTGTGACTCAGCCATGATTAGAAAAATGTAGGACATGACAGTTCTTTCCTCCCAACATATACTCAGCTAACCCGGTGTGGCTGCTTAGACTATATATTCATAATGAAATGCACCTTGACTTTGGTAGTAGTGCTCGGTTAAAAAAAACAACAACAACTTTTTGATCAATTTCTTCCAAATATGTGCTTGTGCTTTGGTTTTGGAAACAAAATCTTTAAATGTCAAGCCCAATACGTACGACTTTGAGTGAGATCTCTGGTTAGATTTAGCAAACGTACAAACGTTTGAGGGTGTTTTCAGTCCATCCATTTACAAACCTAACCAAGACCAAAAGATTGTAAGACAAAGGCTCTGGCACGCCTTCCGGTGTTTTACCATAGCCATAGCAAGAGACATATTCAAAATTACATATCACTTTAAAAAAATGTAAAGATTATCACAAAGGTAAACACAGAGAGGCTTTAACAAACATGTAGAGCATAAAATAAACAGCAGTATTATTAATAACTTGGCCCCTCCTGTGGCTTCATGGCATCTGTTTCCTGTTTACTGGACGTGGAGTATGCAACATGATGCCTATGTGCGTCTGAGGACAGAGCCAGTGGAGTGAAACCACTATAGCTAGAGGATTACACATGCACGCGCACAAGGGATGATGAGGAGGATGTATGTGCGTGTGTTTGTGGTGGGAAGATGGGTATGACCCCGGTTGCCGTGGTAACAGAGGTTAGCTGGGAAGTGAGCCTGTCTCGGGAAACCTCACTGGAGACCCGAGGCAATTAGGCAAAAAGCGGCGCAGATGTTTGGGAATTGGAAATGAATGCTGTGGATGATGTATACAGTATATTATGCTGAGAGAGAGAGAGAGAGAGAGAGAGAGAGAGAGGAAGATAACAAAGAGAGATAATTCGATTTTCTTTATCTGCGGGGGCTCATAAACAGATATGTGAAGTACCTGTGAGTTTCCTTCAGAGATTCTATGTGATTATAAACATGCCGTGTGGAAGTACCTTCACTGTGTAGGAAGTTATAGTAACAGTTCAAGGAATCGACATGATGGAGTCACGGGTTGTGCTGACCTCCTCTGTCTGAGTGAGATGGGGAACATCGCTTCTATCTTGCTGGAGAGCCTGTGACACCAGACGGCAGACTGTAATATAACTTGACAGTTTTCATATTGCCACTAATTTTGCTCGACATGCTGCACAGCTGGGATTTGAAACCACAGAGCTGGAGCAGATTACAGTAGCTCCCAATATTAAAAAGTCAGTCTGAAGGCTGATGTAAGTTTCCATTCGTGTCTGTTTGCTGAATGACACTCCACTGAACTCTTGGAGAGAGAGAGATACATTTCTCTACTATGGTATGGATCATTTATCTCATGAAAGCAATAAACTGTATGTACGGAATAATGACCGACGAGGCATCAGGAGGAATAAATGGACGTCTGACGAGCAGCAGAGGATTATTCTGCTTACACCATTGTTACTTGCCAAATAAAATGAATACATTTAATAAACTTTTGTGATAAAATATAACATTTTTCCTGAACCATAACCCTGTTTCCCTCGCAACACCTCAGAGTTTGACTAATAGCTGGAACAATCATTACTATCCCATAAGGTTCTTAAGCAATGGAAATGTTGTTCATAGAACCCTCTGGCTCGACTTTTAGCTAGAGAGACTCAAAGATTCAAAGTCAATGACAGGCGACAAACAGTAAATATGATTTGACACCAACAACGAGAGTAGTGAGCGAGCCATGTTTCTGTCTCCAGATCAAAAGCACGATGACATGCAAATTACTCGGTGGGAATTGCAGGATGTTAGCTGACCAACTTGCACATTTTGAAAAGGAAGCTTTGGATCACAGTTAGGGTTTTAGAAATACTTTCGAAATAATTTGTCCTATGAACGTCATGACCAATAGAGCAGAATGAGAATTCTATTGAGTTGGAATTCAAATAATCTTAGAAAGAAGGCCTAATCATTTGCCTGTGAAAAATCCTTAAAGGTTCAATTTGTAAAATAATGTTTATGTGTCCAAAGCCGGTCTATCTTTATTATTCTGTGCCTTAGAGTCCAAAAATGTAAACCCCTCAAATGTCAACATCTAAGCGTAGTCTCGAGCATTGCATCCGATATTAATTAGCAGGCGTACTTGTACTTCTTGGTGCATCGCTACATTTCTTGGTGCGCTACTGTCACCAACTGATGGTCACTGTCAGCTTGAATGTGTGTATCACAAACCCCAGGCTTGTCCATGTGCATCCTCATCCGCATGTTGTAAATACAAACCACTGGTGACCATTATAAAAACACTGCACCACTGTGCTATAAACGGTCAAAACGTCCACTTGAGCTTCAGCCTGTGCCATAAAGTAGTCTCTAACATTATTTTTCTAGGTCATGTTTGATAAGAAACTCATGAAAGTCCCATTTGTTAAGAAAAATACTCTGACCTAAATTTAAAAGCAGCATAAATGTATTTTTTTAAATAAATATAAAATATGCCACTATGTTGACCAGGTAGCTGCAGTGGGTTTATTAGATTATTTTTCCAACTGAAAAGAGCTGCCTGATGCTGCTGGAACAAAAGTTGATACGAGAAGTGAGAGTGAACCAAAACAGTAAAGCTGTGGGCCGTACAAACCAAAACAATGAGCTGAAAGACACTAAACAAATCTCTGTAGAGCTGACAGGAAGTGGTTAGGTATGAATTCACTATGAGTGACCCTTTTCACATTACAAGTCATCATTTGATCCTTTGTTCGGATGCTAATATTGATTGGTTAGAAAGTATGGAGGGACAGACTAATGTGTTGTTTGTTGTGGTCTTTAAAAATAAATAATTATATGAAGAATATAACACCAGTCTACCCTTTAATGGCTTGTAAAAGACAATTTGATGTTATACTAAACAAATCCTGGAAGACTCATATATCATAAAATCTATGACTCAATGAATGAATCAATGAATCAATGACAAATTTTTTGTTGTGTAATCACGATCCCTCAGGGGAAAACGGGGTGATGTGGAGGAAAAGAGAAGCTACCCAGAGAGAAGAGACAATGTAAAGGGTAGTCCTGCCAACAGGAGAGACAAAGGGCAAAATGGTGAGTCTGACCTGCTGAAAGAACTGCTCTCATTTCTGAAAGAACAGCTTGTACTGCTGTAATTTGCCCCTTTAGAAAGCACCTGCCCCCCTCCTAACACAAGCCTTACACATGTACACACACACACACACGCACACGCACACACACACGCACACACACACGCACACACGCACACACACACACACGCACAAACGCACACACACACACTGCTTCCAAGGCAATTAAAGGCAGCCCGTCAAAGTGCATAATGGCTACATTAGGCTAACCCGGCTCATGTCTCATTGGACCATCAGCCTTTGGGAAAACTCAGTTCACACTAAACTCACACTAACGATATATAGTCAATTAGCAGCATTACTGAAAACCAAAATAATGCTTTAAAACACTTTGAGTGCACTGACATTGTCACAGATTGTGTCTGTGTGTGGAGATCACAAGGCCAGCGATTGAGCTTTCTTGTAATTTTTCTTGTCAAATACAACCAAACTAATAGGGAAATTTCTTAAAAAGATGTAGTTAACAAAAATCATGTTCTATTTTGACAAACTTCAGGCCAGATTTATGATGAAGGAAACAAGCTTCAGCTGACACAGCTCCCTCACACTGACCTGGAAGCTGTTTCTGCAGTACAGCTTCATAATACAATGTGACATTTCACTGAAGCCCACAGGGAGAGTTTTTTTCTCTCTTTGCTCCAACTACAGAGAGACTCCACAATCACTCCTATTGCTGCAGTCGCTCTGGTCCACTTAGTAACTTTTCTTATCTTTCAACCACTCAGCTGCCATTAGGTGACCTGAGCAAGTCGCATGATAACAGGTGGTCACATACAGGAGGAGATGATAAACCTGTTAATAATTCAGACGTTTTTGGCGTTGTACTGTTTATAATCATAAATGAGCTCCCACCAGTCGTGTAATGGTCTCACTGGGAGGCTCTTGGAAGACTTTGCCGGGTCAGCAGTATCCATCCTGGTCTTAAATTGCAACCTGTAGCCTGAAGTGCCCCCTGGACCTTCTGCAACTTCCTCACCGCTCACAACCTGTCACGTAAAACACGTAACGCTTTATGAATGAGTCTCCTTGCTGACTGAAAAACAACGTATGATTGAAGCGGAGTACCTCTGCGATATATATCAAGGGTATCGCTAAGAACTTCTGTGTTATTTTTGAGAATGAATGAACTTTCCACGCACACAAATATAGTCCACGTATTAGAGTGTAGAGAGGTGGGGGATCAGTGACCATAACTGTGAAACCAAATCGTGAAAAGGCAACCGGGTGAACTGTACATTCTGCTAATCCCTGTCCTAACGTCAATCAATAATATTATCCTATGAATATCATTAACATGATGTCACTGAGACCAAACACGCTTGCTCACATCTCCCCAAGTTTAAGCCTTTCTGCACGAGTAGTAGGATTATATGACGGTGGCTAATGATTGGCTTTCACTTCTGAATTCGTCTGTCGGTGGATCAGTGTAGACGTTCACATTTTAGAAACTCAATTTTCCCAGCCTGCTCACAAGCCATCACACGACTTTAATGTCCTTACTGTCCAACAAGGCCTCTTAGATTTTCTGTACACTCGCGTCTTGGAATGCTGACCTACAAACACATTCTATCAGACTTACATGTTGTTTTTTTGCACAAAATACGTGAAATCACATGAATTCTGCTGCTTAAACTTGAACTGACATTTAAGAAATGTGCATTTTCACACGTTAATTACTGATGTGGCGTTTGCTTGTTTCCACAGGTGGATCATAATTTCCACATGTACAATCAGGTGTATGAAGTGCCGTACAAAAAGTGTAAACTTTGTGAACATATTGAAATGCAGAGCAAGTTCACCAAAGTCTAAAGATAATACACTGGAATAAAGCCAATCTAAGGGCTGTAACTTGATGACAGAGGAGATTCAGTCCCCTCTGAGGCGGAAAGCTTGTCTGAGGGAAGAGCGGCTGACTCAAGTGTTCACTGAAGGAGGAGGAATTATGTGTTTTGGACAGATTGGCCTGGAAACGGGCCAAGTGAGACAGCGTCCAAGTGCAGATCAGCACCACGGAGAGCGCACAACGTGTCGAGCGCGGGGGCGGAGGACCGGAGCACCGGAGGACCGGAGGACCGAAGCACCGGAGCACCGCGGTACCTCAGGGTTTATGAACATTTTGATATATAACGGAAAGAAAAGGGAAACTACTAAGTAGCACACACGGGTTTGTTGTTTTACAGCTGAACAGAAACCAGTTTTGCAAAGTTTAAATGTGGTTCCGAGAAGAACCAGGTCCTGGATCCACCGGATCTAGAAGCCCTTAAACGAGGGTAAGCGTACCTTGTGCACTAACTCCTCATCGTATGCGGGAGCTGGAGGGGTCTTTGCCTGGCTGTCGGTGGTCTCCCTGGATTCGTAGCCGCTGTCGGGATGAATCTCCGGGTAA
>OMLP01022307.1:12651-22911 GCA_900302685.1 Spondyliosoma cantharus | reverse complement strand
AGGGGCCTTTCCTCCTCGCTAATTTAACGCGAGCAGTTAAATGTTAGCTTTCACCACAGTAACAGCATCACCTCTCCTATACATCCACATTAGGGACGAGATCAAAGTCAGTTCAAGGAAGCGGCCTTAAATCCAAGGTAATGAGTTTTTCTTCTTCTCTTCTCTGCACTTGTCTCTGCTTTTTCTCTCGAGCCAGCAGTATCTCTCTGCAGATTGGGTCGGTCCCGGGTCTCCCCCTGTGCGCCTCTGATGTGTTCTGACCCCCCGCCTGAGAAAAACACACGTAGGAAACAGCAGAAACATGCTGCGGAATCTCAAACATTATGCACACACACACACACACACACACGCCATCTTTATACTTTGTGCGCCGTCCTCACTCAGGAGAACGAGACTCACAGGCCTCTCTGATCCGGGCTCGCTCCGTCTCTAAGAGGCCGGGGTCGCTGTCACTTTAACAACATGAAATTACAACCCAAATGGGATGTCAGGGGGGGTTAGCAGTGTCTCTAAGAGAACTATGTGAATATATTTCCTCCTATGGACTTGCCCCCATCATGACCTCCCCCAGGAACAAGAAGTAACCCCGGTGATTGGCGTTTTTACAGCCAAATTAAACCGTCTCCTGCAAGAAGCGGCTGGAAGGAGAAAGCAGCCGTTCCAAAATTAGTGAGCCATCATCGTGACAGAAAGTAGCGGGGACATGGTGTCATCCAGCGACCGTATCGATTAACCCATAAATAGTATACGGCCTCTACACTGCGGCTCCCTCCCAGGCTTACACTGTAAATGGAAGTTATCTCGGCCGTGCATCTGTCTTTGCTTTGCTGCGTGTGGTGGAAATAAAAAAATAAAATAAAAAGCAACCTGGCTGAGTGTTTAGCACATCAGGAAAGGAGGGAAAATTCTGTGTGTAATTAGCGAAATGCAAATCGTGTCTCGGCTGCTGTTTTAACGTTATCGTGCTGATGAAAGTGTGAAAGAATAAAAAAATGAAGCATATATTCAGGGAACTGTGTGCATATTTTCCAGAGACGCCGTGTGATTCTCTCTTATCTCAGGTAGCCCTGCTGCATTATTCCCCCTCTCCTCGCTCTTTGACACCAGGATTATCATAAAAGAAGAACGTCTGTCAAAGCTCCTGCATTGATTTGCGCGGCAAGTTCGCCCAATCAATCTCAAAAAAGTTGCGATTAAAAAGCTGCTTCTGTTTTTCTATTGAAATCTTTTTGGGGGCGAAAGAAAAAAAAAAAAAAAGGAGAGAGGTCTTTCAATTTCATAGCCTCCAGAACACTCAAGTATTCATTGCGCTCTACTTTTCACTTTCAACCTCTCTGCGGGAGGCAGGACTCATGACATCTATGTATGCTGCTCTTATTCACAATGCTTTTCAGCCTTCAGATGTGCGCTGCGAGCGATCCCTCAGCACCGTCGGATCGCTCTTACTGGCGTCTTCCCAGTTAAAGGCCCGTCCAGGAAAAAGGCAAAGCCAGAGTGCAATCTGACAGTTTTGTCCCCATTCAGCACCGCTTTGTCCAAACTAAAGACCCGTCCTCTTTAACGGGCCAAAGCTTTGCTCCTTTCCTTGAAATTCTTCTGAATAAAACTGAATGGGGAGGTTTTTTTTGCATTTATTTCCTGCACACAGACACAAGTGTTTGTCCGCGTGCAGGCTTCTGTTGGTTTATCTGTGTATTCATGTGGGTATGTTCATGTGTGGGAGTGTGTGTGTAATGCATGGCCCCGCTCAGAAGAGTGATTGCTTTATTCCTGCCTTTGTAGGTGCTATGGGGGCCAGAGCCGTGTCTTTGGGCAGCTGTATGGATGGCTTGAGGAGGTCTCCATCATTCATAAAGCGCGCTCCTACATGTAGAATTGATCTTGCAAAGAAACAGGGTGGCAATAGCAGTTCATCAGTCTTCCCCGACCACAAATCACTCGGAGGTGCCCCCCCCCCCGGGGGGAGAGGTGACACCATTGTCAGTGCGGCGGTCCCCTCGGACAACAGAAGGGGCAGGGCAGGAACCCTCGCTCATGCGGCGGCTCCGAAAGTGTCCGGCGAAATGTGAGCAGCATCCGTGTGGCACATGAGCTCAGAAGAATATCTGCGCTATAAATAATATAAAAGGAAAAAGACGATTACAAGTGCTTTTAGCTGACAAGGCAGCTAAATCAGGCCATAAAAATAAATAACTGTGAGTCTTTTTTTTTTCTATTATCTTTCTGAATACGCGTTCCCTCCTAATTTACTGTCAGAGTTTACAGATATATTCCAGAAAGAAAGAAGGAGGCACAATTGCTTTATTAACTCTCATTTCTCAAGAATCTGATTAATTTTGAAAATGCACGCCAGGCGCTGAAGTCAAACAGGTTTTATAAAGGATGCATAATTAAAGCTACCTTTACTCATAGTGTTTAATATATGCATCTCTGCCTATTAATAACCCAGGTCATTAATTTGTGTAAATCAGCTATGTATGGCACCGAGTAATTTCCACTCCTGTAAAGAGAATTGGGGAGATGAAGCTCTTTGCCTTTGGCCTTGGGTTGCACATTACACTCATCTTACATTAGGGCACACGCTCCTCCTCCTCCTCCTCGTCCTCGTCCTCCTCCTGCTGCTGCTCCTCCTCATACCGCTTGGACTTTAGTCATTGATCTTCATTCTAAAATAATCTCTTATCATTTCTCATTGTAAGCCTGCAGAGAAACCTTTTCCAGATCCCAATTCATTAGCTTCACACTCAAAATAGAAAAAGCTCAGGGAAAAAAAAAAAAAAAGGTGGACATGTGATGAAGGTTTCAGAGTAAAGCACCTTTAAAATATGTCCGCCGATCCCCCTTAAACACTCGTGATCTTTTCTTTAGAGCGCTGACACGCTACGTATCTCTCTTCCGGGTGGCGTTCGTTTGCCCTTAAGCGTGAACTACTCACTCTAAAGAAATTACGCTCTGCCGCCGCGATGTTGTCACTCCCCTCCTCGGTTCTCAAACCCTTGTTATCAAGCTGTATAGTTCAGTTTTCAGTTCATGTCTTCATTAAAAAACATTAACATTCACAAACTGAGCGGGTCGGGCATTGAAAAGGTCTCCTTAACATTTCTCAGCGCTTCTCCCCAGACAGCCAACAAGAGGAGGAGGAGGAGGAGGAGGAGGAGAGAGAGACGAATAAGAGGGATTTTTATAATTTTGTGTTAAATTATTATGAAAAATCTGATATCCTTTAGGGTTTGGTAGATGACTCCACACCGTTTCAATTAGCGCACTTCTGATTGTAGAGGCAGAACTCAGACGATTGATCAAGCCTCTCCCTCTCTTCCTCCTCCTTCGCTGCCTTCGTTGCCCAAAAGACCCTTTTAAAATATTCAGGTAGATTATGAATGGTTACACCACCATCTATTTATATCTCCTTTATTGACAGTATTACATTTATATGGAGTCAAGGTGAGGGATTTAATTTAAGACTCTCGCAAGAACTGCTCAGAATACTTAGAAAAAGACTGATGAAGGAACAATGATTTATATGATTTAAAAAAAAGTTTAACGCAGGATCAGTTGTGGCTCCGTTATGGATTTTCTGGATATTTTGCTGGTATATTTCAATAAGTTTTTAGGAGCTATGGTCTCACTGAGTGACTAATAATTGTGGTGTTACCTTGTTATGGAAATTCAAAGCTACGTCTGGCACATCGCGCCTCTGATGTCACGTCAGTCTGCTTAGCGCTGTCAGCTCGTGTTTGAGAGAGGGCTGATTCCTCTCTTTCCCCTTCCTTCTCAGGCGGGGAACATAAAAGGGAGGATGTTTATGATGGACGGGCAGCTTTTTAAAGAGAAGCATCACAGGGGTGTTGGATGGGAGGGATCCGAATCAGGACGGCTGTGATGTGACGAGACAGACAGGAACATCCTTCTCCTCGTGTCGAGGTGTCAAGCTGAGGGAGTCTTAGCGGAGTAGACAGTATCATCACTCTCCCGAGTGAAGCAAGAATTCGCAAGGGAGGAGAGAAGTGGAGGGACAGTGGTGCAGAGAGGCGTCTCTGCCATGTTGGCCTGAGTTCTGTGTCAGGTTGGACTTCTTTGCTCCTGTATTTGTTACCTTGTTCTTTCATAGATCTGGAAATATGCGTGTCCATGTCATATTAAGGTTTTAATATGAATTTCCTCATTTAATCTTAATAGTCGCGCCCCCCCCAAAACACAGTTTTCACAGCGAGACAGCCTGTTGCCTTCTGTTTTCACTGACATTAATGGGAAAGTTACACATTTGGGTTGTTTTTTAAGGTTTATATACCACTCTCAATATATAAAGTCACAACCTGGAGATGGTTAGCTTAGACCCCGTCCAGACGGAAACTCTCTTTAGTGGAAACTCACATGTTTTGCATCGTTTTGTCTGATCGTCCACGTGGATCCTGTAAACGCACTTATTTGAAGCCTGGTCTCAGGGTGGAAACATCAGAAAACTCAGCCCTCACGTTCTCGTGTGGACGGTGAATCCTCATACGTTGCGTATCGATGACTCCATCGCCCCGCCCCTCGACCTCCAGCCTTCGACCTCTGAACCCCACGACGTCTCATAACAACAACAACAACAATGGCGGACTACGTGCTTGTGTTGGTGTTTCTTGCAGCTTCCTCTCCTCATTATCGCTCCACACAAACGATTCTGGTTTCCTTGCACTAGCCATGTTCGTCTTCTTCTTCTTCTTCTGTCTGTTTGTAAACAGCGCGCAAGCTTTATGCTCATGTTCCGTCTCTTCTTCTCTGTTTTTGGTGAATTTCAAGCGCCACCTATAGGCCTGGAATATAAACTACAGCGTGTTGAGTCGTTTACAGTGGATCCGTTTGGACGCAAATATTCTTGAAACAGTGGCGAGGAAGACGGAGGAGAAAAAGATTGTTCTGGTACGTGTGGACATGGTCTTAGTTTAGCACAAGGAGTCAAAATTGGGGGGAAACAGCTAGCAAAACACGCCTACCAGCACCTCTAAAGCTCACAAACTAACACGTTAAATCTTGTTTGTTTCAACATTTAACAAACAAAAGGTTGTGGTTTTGCAGGAAGTTACATGTCAGACCTTTCTTTTGGCGGGGTGCAGTGACTTCCTGAGGTCTTGTCATCACTGTGAGGCTGCCGCAGAAACAGGAAGTCATCGCTCCAGCCCGAGAAACAGTCAGAAACATATTTAATTCAAGTCTTTAACGCTTAAACAAAGCTAAGCTAAGCAGCTGCTGCTGTTTGTATCATATTTATTGTGCAAAAATGTTTCCAATCAATTCCAACAAATCTAGTTTTATTTCTCTAACAGTATATTATAACATGTGAGTTATGTGATGCAGTAACACTTCAGATATAATTTGTGCTTGCTGTATTCGTCTCTCACGAGATAAACCAAACGGTGAGCTTCAGAACAGACGTGCCATCACAACTCTGCCGATGGACGCGCTCGGTGAGGCGCCGCTTCCTCTTGAATTACAACTGAAAGACATTCCTGTCTTAGAAATAATCTGCATAAATTTACACCTTTTTAAAAAAAATGTGAATGTTCTGTCTTTCTCCTGCTCTGCCTCTTATCCTGTTTGGTAATTAGCCTTTGACCCCCGCCGGGCTCACGCAGGCGTGAAGATTGAAGGACAGAGATAGTTTAAGCGATGGATTTGTCATAGAAATTTCTCATCAGTCTGAAATCTTGAGGGCAGAGCTCCCAATTTATTACATTATAGAGCACATCTTGTAGCACTATCGCTTAGGAAAGGAAGTGTCAAGCCGGATCTGGCTTTGACTGTCGTGCCAACTCCATTTACCTGGGTTTTACAGCGTGCCCCTTGACTTTGCCATGTGTGGAGAATCACTAGACGCCGGTGATGGGCGGTAATTCCCTCGCCTATATGAGTGAGTGATCAGAATTCTTATTAGCATCTTTACACGCTGATGGCAGCCTGTCACTCCAGGTGCCAAGTGGTCTCCTTGGACTGCAGTCAGTCAGTCACAGGGAGGAAGCGGCGTCACATTTTCATCCTGCTGCAGAGAAAAACACGTTTAGTTCCATCAGGAGCACAGAAAAGGAGATTTAGTCGATTTATATCAGATCTTTTGCAGCAGGGGGGGAAAAAAAACAACCTTTTTTTCTGCTTTGATGTACAAATGAATATTTTATCGTTATATGTTTCTGTTGGTGTGATGCACATGTTGGCAGCAGGAACCTCCTTTTAGCAGAGAAGTGGATCTTTCCACGTGCATTCTCTGTTAGCAGCCTCCGATTCTGTTGTATTGGTTTCTCTGTCTGTAATTTCACGAGATTAATGACACTGTCACACACTTGTGAAGCGTCCTTAACTAAGATTCAGCGGCATAATGTCCACTCCATCTTTGTTTCATTTTTTCCCGTTCAAACGGCATTCCAATCAGCATTAGGCCATCTTGAATCCCTCCTCGTTCTGGCGACTGCGCAGCGACGGTGCCAGTGTTGGAGGGGGGGAATGTTTTTGCCAAACAGATGGAAAAGCATCACTGTGTTGCACACACACAGACACACATACTTCCCCTCTTGGTGATTTCACGGCCTGCATTGACATTCAGTCATTCATTACAAAGTGAATTAATGTGCCAGAGTTGCAGTTTCCCCTTAAAAACAGATGTCGCCGGAACATCTAATTAAGCAACACACCAAATCATTGCTTCTCGGCCATCGGCAGCCATTCTGCTTCTGCACGAGGAAAAAAAAAAAAAAGTCCCTCTCAGAAGCATCTCGCCGCGCCGTGTATCTCATCTGGATCGGCCCGGGTAGGTGTTGTGGCTGTGACCTCGGTGCCCAATAACCTAAATCACCATTTAAATTATTCACACAATAACGACACCGGAGCACTCCATTATGAACATTATTGCTGAGAAATGGGCTCGGCTGAGGTGAAGGATGAGTCTTATCTTTCGCTGTCAGTCGGGGCATTAGTCATGGTAACGGGTCCCTCAGACCTGTGTTCGGGGTTTTCATTGAGCTTTACGTAGCAGATTTATCACAGATCACTGGCTGATGTCAGCGTCCCAACAGTGAGATGAGATGACCGTCTAAAGCTGTTTAGCTTCGGTAGTGTAATTCAAGGTCTGGATGATGCAGTATGTGGATAAAGCAGCCCGGTCGCGAGGATAAAATGATGGCAGTTAACGTTCCTGCAAACCGCTGATACAGTACCATCACATTTGTACATGTCAGAGGCCTATACGTAGCGTATTGACATTTACGCATGTTTATTATTGACTGTCACATCGTGACGTGAAGGAATGTTGGAGGAGTAACAGGCGGGAAGGATGTGAAGCCAGTGACCGCAGCTCGAGACTGTGTTTCAACATTTGCGAGCATGACATCACTGGATATTTCCAAGGACGCCTGTGTTTGTGGTGACAAAAAGCAGATATTTTTGACCAAAACCAGATATTTTCTAACCCCCCGGAAAGTGTCTTCTGTGTCTAAACCTAACCAGAGTAAAGCACTGTCGCACTGTCGCACCATTAAAATGAGAACCGGTGCTCTAATTCTATGTGTCACTTCAACGTGTCCGTGGTTTTGCAGAACATCAATTATTTTTGGTGATTAGGTTCGGATATAGGCGTGCCATCTGTGAAATGGAGTATAAAATCATGCCAAAATTGCGTGTCATGGATTTTATACAGCGACGACAGATAAATTCTCCACTGCACTACTTTGACGTTAACATCTACATCGACTGCGTCTCGGTGGTAAATGAAACTTCACAGACAGAAAAACTTTCCATTTGAACCAAACAAGACAGAAGAACGGAAAGTGTTTTCTCTGTCATTGCTCTTTTTTTCCCCCCCCGTCAAGAAGCCAAACTCAATTTATGTCAAACAAGGTTTAAAGGACCTTGGGATTAAAGCCATAAACTGGCTGCTGTCAGACCTGAAGCCCTGCTAACAATTTAGTGCCAAACCGGCGTTGTTCAATATCATTTCATATTATATCATGTCACGACACAGTGACAGCTACACATCAGCCCAGTCACAGCTGGTTTGCCCTGAAGAACTCCTCCGATGTCGGCTCCAATCGAAGCTGACTCCACTTTGCTCTGATCTGAAATGGGAAATCTATCTGAAGTACTCTGCGGGGAGCGGCTACAGCTTTTGGTAACGAATGCTAACAGGTCGATCAGGTAATGAGAAGAGATATTTGGGTGGGTGGGTGCGTTGTGGGGGAGACCGGTGCTGTAATGGGCCTGCCAAAAGCCTTCACTGGCTCCATTATAACAGCTAGAGACAGCGTTAATGGAGTACTCACCTATACAGAGATACAAAACAGCCACGGTGAAATCAACAGCATACGACTGGAATGTTTCCCCTTTTAGCTGCAAATGTGTTTGCGGTGCCAATTAAGGCTCAGTCCCATCGAAAGGCATCAAAAGGCCACGTCCCATTAATGTGGATTCATCTGAAAAACGCTGTTTATGTGTCAGAAGTTTTACCTGCACACCTGCATTTTTCTAATTGCTATTTGTCCTCCGTTGGAAACAGGAGCGACTGTAAAGCGTTAAATCAAACTTTTCACCCTTTTTTTTGAAGTGTTCAGAGAGTGACGGCAAATTTTTTTAACAGCAGATCATCAAATGTTTGAAATCACATGATAAAAATACCTGATCGAGACCAGTTTTATATTACAAAAAAGAGAGACTACATTCACAGCAACAACCAGCAGCTACAGCAAGTTGTTTACCTGCATATGTTGGTTTATGTTATTTTAATGGGCTTATTAAATCTTAATGTATGTCAACAAGTACGACCTCAGTGTTACATTATTATCTAGTATTTTGCATCTATACAACAAATGCATTCATGTTTAAATACTAAATAGCATTTTTATGTTATCTGACAAACGCTACAGCAATTTATAGCATTTCTAAACCTGCAAAAAGTAATCGGTTACTTTGAACAGGAGGCTGAAGGATGTAGTCATGATTCCTCCTGAAAGGTAACAGAGTAGAAGTCAAGATTGATTAAAATGTGCATGTCAATGTGTCAGACAGGACGACATGTATTAAAACATATAAGATAAAAACATAGAATATTACATTTAAGATGAGAAGGTATCAGATACAAAGGTGCTGTTGGTATTAATGTTGAAAGGGAATATAATAATAATAATACTGAAGTGCTGCCTGTTCCGGATCCTTTAAGACCGCTTGAAGTTACATAAGTGACAAATACTCAAAACTGTACTTTAGTAAATATTGTTGGGCCTCTGCAGCCGACAGCTGACTGAGATGAATGTTGTTTTTCTTCTGTACATCTTTATAAACTACTGAGAAAACACATTACTACTTGATATGGTGACACACAACATGACCTACATGAGTTTGTTTATGTGTCAGCGTGTCTTCTGTGCAACATGTACATCGATGTGATTTACTGGATGTTTCCATAAAGAGGTGACAGTTCCCTGACAGTGACGTTCACACAGCGTCTCGGTGGTTAACTGTGTCTCTTCTGAGCCGGTTTGAAATGTGTTCACCTGGGTTTCGTCCCCTCGTCAGCGGACACGTGACCCCGGACCGTTCGGAGGACGTGTGGATGTGCTTGTCTTTCATATTTTTAACGTTCACATCACTCCCTTCATGTCTTCTCCTCAAGTTTTTCGCTCCTCAACAGGCCTCAGCATCGCAGATGATTGGACAATAAAAGACTCACATTCCTCACGCTGCACGTCACTAGTTCTGTCGGCGGCCTTGAGTTCCTTTAAGTCAAACCTTTTGAGCGGAGGGAGAGAGAGAGCGATCGAGGAGATGCGAGAGTGCGCGAGCAGAAGGACGACGGGACAATTTGTACGATCGGAGGAGAAGGCAGAGAAGGAGAGTGACAGAGGGAGGGTGAAACCTCCACGTGTCGGATGGTGATTGGAGACATCACTTACACAAACAATGAGGCGGAGGATGACAACATCTTCTGCATGACGAGTGTGTTTGTGAAGGCTGTCCTCACACAACGAAATGGCACTTTGAATCATCCTCACGGCCCGCACGCGTACGCGCACAAACACACAAAGAGATTTCACTTCACATTTTCCGGCCCCGTGTCATGTGAAGTACGCAATTACAAGTGGAGGGGGAGGCGACGCGGGGTCACTTTGTAAGGGGAGTATATGCCTTGTTTGTCAATCAATACACAAGCACTCAGAGCAGGCGGATAAATGCAGGTGTTGGAATTAGAATGAGCACATCTGGAACACATGTTTAAAAGACCTCTGCTCACTCACC
>OMLP01022296.1:3122-25221 GCA_900302685.1 Spondyliosoma cantharus | reverse complement strand
AAAAAAAAAAACATACCAGAGTTAAAAAAGCCATCCCTCAGTGATACAACAATAAACAACAAAATATGAAAAAAATGTTCAGAGTAAACCATCTTTCCAAATAAGTCGATAAAGGATCTTTGGGAATGTGCTCAGTTTTTCCCCCACGAGTAAACCCTCTTCTCAAAGACATCAATAGAGGATCTCTGAAACATCAAGTTTCCTCCATTCGGATCCATTGATCGCCTTCGTGCACACAGTTTAAGCATCTGGAAGAGCAGCTGAAGGCTACCAGTCAGTGATGGAATGTAACTAAGTACATTTACTCTTATATTTTACTTGAGTACAACTTTGAGGTACTTTACTTGAGTATTTCCGATTTCTGCCGCTTTATACTTCCACTACACGTGGAGAAAAAATATTGTACTTTTCACTCCACTACATTTATTTGATAACTTTATTTATCAGTTACTTTGCAGATTACATGCTGCTGATAATCTTCTGATAATCAGAAAAATGCTGAATATCAAATCTGATAATTGACCAACGATGATGACACCAACGCCAAGTCCACGTCCAGAATACAGCTTAAATGTTAATGTTTAATTTGCCTTTACTTGTACTTTTGCTACTTAAGTACATCTATTGCCAGAAAATAATATCAGATACTCTAAACCAGTTGTTTTTTAGTAAAGTAGGACTTAGACTTTTACTTTTACAAGATTCAAATAAACACTTTGAATCTTGAATGTTCTTTTTGAATCTTTAAACACAATATCTTTAATTTTAAGAATGACTTGTGGGTACTTTTTACATCACTGCTAACGGTAAGCTAGCGGTGTCTTCTTTGACATTTGTATTTCCTTTGTACACGAGAAGGATGTTCGCAAATTGAAAGCTCATTTCAGTCAATATCTGATGTAGAATTAAATTGGTACCACCACTATTCAGTTTGTTCCACAGTCGACCCTGCATATTGTACATTTTAGTCATAATTAACTTGAACCTGGATGTTTTGTATCTTCATTCTTCATGATTTCTTACATGATTTCTGTGCAATAACACATATTTGTGTGCTGTGACGTATGCTGCATTTGGTGCCACATACTGTAAATATACGCATGGTAGAGAAAGAGAAAATATAGGACATAATGTATAGGTGCAGATGATTAAATGTCAGCTCTGACCACTGACATTTCAGTCGACAAACCAGCCTCCTCCGTGGTATTGTTCCTCTGCTCCGTGTTTGCTGTGAGACATTATAAGTCACCGGTTTTAGAAAAACGTAGACGAGGCCTCGCCGACCTCTGCGGTCAGCTCTCATCCAGCGCCGCCGCAGTGTGATCGTCTGCTTACTCTTAGCATTAAGGCCAAAGCAATTTTCTCCAATCAGGCTGCGTGATGTGGGCCAAGGACCAGCCCGGTTATAGACATGAGACCGTCACACACATGTGGAAGTAAACATATACAGAGAGAGAGAGAGGCAGTCAGTGTAAATAAGTATGAAAGGTTACCGCGATTAAGTCGGGATGAGATAAGGCTGGAGGCTGATTGCTTGCAAAACAGTGATTATGTAAAGTGCACACATGTTAGTCAGCTAAAGTGATTTTCTGAGCTTTGATATCCACTCCAATGATACAAACCATGATGCTCCTACTGCGGAGTTTCAACTTCAACATTATCTGGGGCAGAAATAACCTAATTTATTCAGTTTAAACCCTCATTTTACTTTTATGCAAATAGTTTCATGCACATAGGAGCTACGAGTCCCTTCAATGTATTTTTACCCACTAGGAAACAACGTTCGATGTGAAGAAGTAGATTTGAGTGGATGTAATATGCATCTTACCCTAATTATCCTCGATTACCTCAGCATGTTTTCTGTAAGTACGGAGGCCATGAAGGGAAAACGGCTCACTTTAAGAATGTTGTTCTTATAGTCTGTAAATGTTCAGTGAGGACTCAGAGCCACAGGAACCAGACAGACTTACATAAAGCCTGGAGGGGTTTGTGATTCCAAGGCTAATTTATTGGGAAGCGTATAGAATATATAGTTTTATACAATAGTTGCAAGGGTGCAAAGTTATATAAGGTTATATAAGTTACAGATGCCCTACAGAAACAGGACAGAAAGGAACGAAGGAAGGAAAGACAGGAAAGGAAGGACGGGAAGGAAAGAAGGAAGGATGACAGAAAAGGAAGGAAGAAAGGAAGGAAAGGAAGGACGGGAAGGAAAGAAGGAAGGATGGACAGGAAAGGACGGACAGAAAAGGAAGGAAGGACAGAAAAGGAAAGGAAAGGAAAGGAAAGGAAGGAAAGGAAAAGGAAAGGAAAGGAAAGGAAGGAAAGGAAAGGAAAGGAAAGGAAAGGAAAGGAAAGGAAAGAAGGAAAGAAAAGGAAAGGAAAGGAAAGGAAAGGAAAAAAGGAAAGGAAAGGAAAGGAAAGGAAAAAAAGGAAAGAAAAGGAAAGGAAGAACAGAAAAGGAAAGAAGGAAGGAAGAAATTGAAAAGAAGGTTGAATGAGGGGAAAATTAAAGAAGGAAGAACAGGAGGACAAAAGAAAAGAAGGAGAGAGAAGACAGAGGGAAAAGAAAGTAATCAGTATCTCCGCTGCAATAATCCCTCCATCTCATCTGCAGCTCAACATTAAAGTTTAATTTAAAATAAAGTCACTACATCAGTGTGTCAGTTTTTAGGATCTGATTTTAGTTGCTCGTCCTCGAGACAGCAGAAGGATGGATATATGACTTTCTTACTCAAGTTCAATCCCACTGTGTATCACCACGTTGATTTATTTTCGCGCAAAATTCCTCAGACTTAACCCGACGAGTAAATTCTGTGGAGGCACATTTTTGTGTGACGGGGTGACCCGGTCGTGAAACCTCAGATGTAGAGTGTGTTTGTCTGGTTCTTGTTAACCTCTGTAGCCTCTGTATCAAACACAAACTGCCCTTTACTCTGGACAATAATCACTTTTCACTCCATGTTTTCCTCTGTTTCCTGGATTGAACAGCACTCTTTGTACAGAATCGCTGCTAATGATGATTTTCTCCATTATTCAATTGATTGTTTGTCACTACACAAACAGAGAAAAGAAAAGAAAAAGGAAAACTGGTTTCCTGGCAATGGGAAAGGAGTCAAGATGCCATGTTAGCAGGTTCACCTGCACATGCTAACATGATAATTGCTCGTCCTATTTAAGCGTCTCTACTACTCAGATAAATGTATCCACTTAAACGTTTATCACAGGAGTAAAGTCTTTCTTAAATGGAAGTTAACATCTGTTTTCAGACCACATCCACCACAACTTGTCCACGAGGGAACATTTGAAAACGTTTTACCGGACTAACAATCGTTCTTTTCTACGTATTTGTCAGCGTTTAAGTCAGTGGTGAATGGATTTCCCCCCAGAGCCCTGCAGTAAACTGAGCATGTGTGAGTGTTCAGTAAGAGTACTTTACAGTGCATTCCTCGTGTGAGGTTTTGTCTCAGACTGTACTGTGATCAAAACTTGTAAACTCAAGGTTCACCGGCCAGAGATTAAACAGGGTAGTCCACCAGTACTGCAGCTGTACGTAGAAGAGGACAATCCTGACTCTTTCAATTTATACTAGGTATTGTTTTAGTTTGGGTTGAACTCGAGACTAAAAAGAAGCTAAACAACTGTTTTCACGAGCTGAGCAGGACTCTTTCTACGCAGAGTAAACTTCTCTGTTTCCTCTGTTAAAGAGGAAGGTCGGGGCTGGAGAGAGAGAGACTTAAATTAGCTCTCATTGTGCAGAAATCTGAAGGATAACAGACAAAGACGGAGCACAAACGAACGGGTATTTGCAAAGAATGGATGAACTCCGTCCTATGACGCAATGTAAAACTATGAGGGAGGTGGAATATTGTTGTTTACAGCACTTGTCTTGAGGGAGTTCAGTCGCTTGTGAGTCATTGCTTAATTTATTTGCCTTTTAGGAACTTGATGGTTGGTTGATAATGGCCGTCTGTCAGGGATCTGGTTTCTGGCTGAATTGTCAGCAGAAAATTAGTGGCAAACAGATAAAACAATAACTGATGATTGTGATTAATGGTCTGTGCAGACTCCATCTACCTTTTTAATCTTTATATTCTTTTCCTCTTTTCTTTTATTGCAGGGGGACCACACGTGGGCAACCATGTTGGGTCAGAGTGTGCGGTTGCAGCCGGTGCAAATCCAGAGCCTGTCGGAGCTGGAGCGAGCCCGGCTACAGGAAGTGGCCTTGTACCACCTGGAAGAGAGAGACCTGGACTTCAAGATCAGCATCCCAAGAGGTACGGAGATTATGATTTTTAGCCCAGTAGTCTTGTTTTGACTTCAGGCTTTAAAGCTGAGGTTGAACTGTCCTTAAGTGAGAATGAGCCCTCAGATTGTCGAGGGAGTCTTAACAGAGCGTCCGTGAAACGGGAAGACATTTAGTCAACTCTCTTCGGTCAAAGAGAACGTTCTGTACACATGCGTAAGCAATCCAATCTGTCAGCTATGATAAGAGAGGGCAAAGGATGTTTCGCAATTTATACATCCACGTGTCGCACTCAATATTTCAGATACCGCGGACAGGAGTTGAAATGCAGTTTATCTTGGGGTATTTGGGGCGCGTTTACAAAAAATGTGAGGCAGGCTGAAAGGATAGAAAACCAACATGTTGAGCCTAAGGAGTGTGCGAAATGCTGAAAACGACAATAACATCAACCCAATTGCCAGAATGAATGACATTAAAAACACTGATGTGTTGAAACTTCCTCACATTTTAAATGTTTATGTTGTGACTGTTTGCTCAAGGTCTGGTCAAGTTTAGGCACAAAACCCACATGGTTAGGAAAAAGTTAATGTATTTTGACTTAAAATAAACAAGTTTGACACTAGGTTTAGGCACCAAAACAACTTGGTTAGGTTTAGGCACCAAAACTACTTGGTTAGGTTCAGGCTCCAGAAATACTTGGTTAGGTTCAGGCTCCAAAACAACTTGGTTAGGTTCAGGCTCCAGAAATACTTGGTTAGCTTCAGGCCCCAAAACAACTTGGTTAGGTTTAGACACAAACACTATTTGGTTAGGTTTAGGCTCCAGAACTACGTGTTGAGGTTTAAGCTCCTCTCTTAAATATGGGCTGTAACGAGACTTTTTTTGGGCTTCGACCTATATGTTAATTCTTCTGATGAGGATGGGCTGAATTTGACATATGCAGCCAACGTTTCATTTTGCTGACTTGGCTTAGTAAACTATCAGAAAAAGGCAGCTCACGAAAAACAACTTCCTGTTTCACTACTGAACACAAACACATTTTTAAGATATTGAAGAATGACCAGTGTTGGTTTTCTGATTAGGATCGTTTAAAAGAAGCTCCTCTTACATCCCAAAATGATGGTCTTGGTTATTTCCGCCTGCTATGGGTAGAAAAATAATCTCATGTGGAACTGGAGCCTATAAAAAGTTGTTTTTCTGGAGCTGTTAACGAGTGCTTTTCATACTTCCCGGCTCTTGACACAATCCACTCTACCTGTACTATGTCTTTCATCAGTTTTTAATATCAGCAGCAGAAATCATCTCAACACTTTCCCTCTGCTCATGTTTACTTGCACATCCATTCCTCTACTCCCTGCTTTGAAATATTGTCTATGTGCAATCAGCTTATCCATCTGAACCCTATGGTAGTAAATCCAGCCAATAAAGTCGGAGAGTTTCACAAACAAACCGTAAATCTTTTCAAACACCTCGCTGGCTGCAGACTGGGAGGTTTGAACTGGTGTTTATTGGGGCTGGAGGGATCGCGGAGGTCAGGAGGATCACAGAGTGGAGAGTTGAGCTGATGCTCAGTAACAAACACAGCTGATTGTAGCAGTGGAGTCTGTAGCCTTTCTCCTGAGACCAGTTGGTATGTAAGCTGCTTTTCTCAGACTCAACTGCTCTCTCCCATACCGTTGTTCCCTCTCAGAGTTATTAACCTCCGACCTGCTCAACTTATGACCACGCTGCTGATTCAGGCCCAGTTTACACATGGTCTCTGATAAACACTGAATCACTCTCGGCTCATCTGCCGCCAGGCTTTGATTCTCAACAAGATCAAAATGTCTTTTACTTCCCAGCTAAATTTACCATTTTCGATCTTTTCTCACACCGTAGGGCATCTTTGAGGTACATGAGGATATTACTAGTGTTTTCTCCCTCCAAAGCCATTTGCAAAGTAGGGTTTACTTATCAATGTTTCCTCGTAAGTTTTGTCTTCTTGTTGCTGGCACATTACTGAATTTGTCGGTGCATTACTGCCCCCATTAGCTCAGTAAAAACAGGGTGAAACCATCGGCAGAACAGGGGCTCCATCATAGAAACATATAAACATTAGTGGGCAGAAACTCCACAGGACACCTTAATATTTGATCAATTTTAGCTCCGTTTTTGGTCTCCACCAGCCCCCATTTTTCAGTCTGCTGTTGAGGCTACATCCCAGAAAAACGCTGCACTCTGCTGCCATCATGACATAAATGACATGAGAGTGGTGATAGTGAACCAGAACAGTGAAGTTGGAGGTCAGACACCAAAACAACAATCTAGAAAGTCTTTATCAACTGATATTCCCTTTGGTTTAATCACTACAAGTCGCCTATTTCATATTGTTTTTTACATTGCCATTTGATTATATTGAAAAATATTATGTATAGCCACTTTAAGTTGTATTTAATTTGTCCAAATTAATGTTAAAACCATAAATGCATTTCTGTCAACACATTTAAAAACTTTTTTGCAGTATTGCAAAGATAAATTGTCCAATAATATTTTGTTTGATTTATTCAGTCAAAGTATCGGTCAGTCAAAACTACATATAAGAAACTCAACTTGTTCAAGTGTCCAAACTCTATGCAGATGATATGTTGTTTTTCTTAATTAAAGTCGTTTCTGTTGCTTTCTTTCCTTATTTTCCTCATGGCGACCTTGTTTATTTTGCAAGAAAGTGACTTTTTGAGTCTCAATCCAAATTTATTCCAAATTGACGCTTTGGGATGGCAATCGACCCGACCTACAATCCCAAAGCGCCAGAATTTGACGAAGTTAGAGCTCAAAAATCAACTTTCTTACAAAGTTGACCTTTTTAAGAATCTGATTTTAATACTGACATAATATTGTCTTCTTAATGTCACTTCAACTAATAAGGAACAATGTGTTGGGAGTCGAGGATGACTTGATTGGACTCATCCATGTCTGGGACAAAAAGCAGACCCTCACAATGTGACCTTTAAAGATTAAGGTCTCAAGTGAATAAAGTAACCATATATCCTGTTCCCGGCCCTCCTCACTTTCTTCCTTTTTCTTCTCTTGCCCTTAAGTTGTTTTTTATTGTTAAGGATGGATGTATGGTTTTCCCATCAGGTCAGGGTTCAGTTGCACAGTTTCATGGGAAAACAAGAGTTAAGCTTTCACTATTGAGCGCTTGGTGCTCGGCTTCTGTAAACTCCCGCTGACAGCCAACATATCTGTTTTATAGATTTATATCTATAAGGTCAAATGTTATAGTTTTGAGCCACATGCCAGGAGAAATCAGGGTATAATATCAGGGTATTCCTGCAGGGCAAGTTAGAATTAATGGAACAGACTTGCCAAATAACCCCACTCAGAACAATCTGGGATGTACAGAATGCCATGTGTTTCCTAATAGGAAAAAGACCTTGAATTAGTCATTTGTAAACACAAATTCAGTAACCAAAACAAGACCTTCAACCCACGCAATCCCAGCCAGAGAGGAAGGATGTGGAGCTTGTAAAACACAACAAAACATTCCCTTTTTTCACTCGAAGTGAAGCTGTTGAATGAAGCAGTGGCTGCAGATGCAGGGGACTTGATTAATTAATCAAAAACGGCAAACATCTGGAAATTGTGGTACAGGGATCATGTTGCTGTTGGAGCACTTGTGACTTCTGGGTATTCTGGAGAGGTGGCATCTTCTACTGTTTCCTCCCCAGCTCACAGTCACTTGTTCTGGCTGACTTTGTGAGCTGCGAAGATGAAGCAGAAAATATCAACTATTAGCATCAGCACAAAAACAATCACCAGCACAACTAAGATAGATCGTAGATAGATTCATCCACCTTATTTTGATCTATACCAGATCTGTCATAGATTGTTCTAAGATTGAAAGATCTATCTTAGATTTATCTGTCTTATAGCTATCTTTGATTGATCAATCTTAAACTCTAAGATTGATCTTTCAATCTTCAGTGAGCGATCGATCTAAGATTGAAAGATCAATCTCATGTTTCTGTCTCGAAGGCTCCCTTTTGATTGATATATCTTGGATCAATCTAAGGTCTAAGATTGGATTGATAGATCAAAGATAGTTGCAAGATTGATCTAAAATCCATCCATCCATCAATATATTTATCTATCTAGATACCCAGAGATGTTTATGCATTTCTTGTACACAGCTGAACGATAACTTCTGACACTGTGAACAGCCTGAATCTGCAGTCTGGCTCGCAGACAAAGCTCTCTGTCAGTAACTGTGGGAATATTCGTCCTCAGTTTCTCCCCTGGGGTGAAATCTCTCCAGCACATCCAGTCCGTCTGCATCACCTCCCACCGTTCTCCCTGTTTGTCTTTGAGATTCTGTTGTTTTTGTCTCCTCTGAGCTTCTCCTTCTGCACTTCTGTATCTGCGAATGCTTCCATCTCCCTCTCCGTCGTCACACGACTCCTCGCTCCTCTTATTTCATCTCGCGCCTCCATCGCAAACATCTTCATCTCACTCTGGCCCCCTCGTTCTTTTACCTCCGTGCTATAAAAACCCTTCTGGTTTCTTTCCCACACAGCACATCGTCTTTACATTAATCTTCATGCTTGGCTGACATGTGCTGGCAGTCGGGCTGTGTGTGTGCATGCGACCTGTGTATGTGTGTTTGTTAGCTTCGTTGGCACGGTCGAGCGAATTCTTTGTGAAATGTGTCGGTCGCCGTGAGACAGATTTGGTCTTATTTGGTGTTGTCAGGATTCATTCTCAGTCTCACTCTCTGATCTCACTTCTCCTCTTTTTCTTCTTTCTGACTGACTTCTGCTTGTTTTAGAAAGTCCATTAATCCTCTATCAGAAATAAATTCAATCTCATTCAGTTAATCTGTTTTTTTTCATTGTTTCTCCGAGCAGCTGCATTTACTGCGGCTGCTGAAGTAATTCGATGATGCATCTGTGCTTCGATAGAAGCTGAAAAGCAAATTTGTAAAAACGGCGCCCAGTGTGCAATTCTGTGTAATTTTTCATCATCCTGCAATTGATTGAAATCATGCAGGACTGCGGGAAAATACCCGATCCGTCACGCTTTTCCTTCTCTGTGAATGTGCGTTATGTAATCATACACTGTATACATGCGCACACACACACACACGCACACACACGCACACACGCTCAGACCTCCGAGGGGCGTCGCTGAGAGATTAGCCTTAGCTCGCGGTGGCGTGTGTGTGATGGGAGGGGCCGTGCACTTTGGAAATAAACTTTAATTTCCTGCAGTCATGGGAATTTGACCCTTTTATCCCCGCTTACACACACACACACACACAAAAACATGCATACACACACATTCACATGGTAACAAATACTCTCCCTCTCTTGCTGGTTTTAATCGAGAAGGAAGCAAAGAATCTCCGTTGTCGCGGCACAAGATGCTCTGTGAGGTACAATGTGTGATGCAGGGAACTCCGAGCGTTCCTTAATAGGGAGAAGGACCCCGACCATGAATTAATGATTTCTAAACAGCAGTTTTAGTAACCCAAACAATGGCTTCTGCCGCGCAAACCCAGTCAGAGGCGGGAGGAAAGTGCTCGTAAAACAAAGTAACGGACACGAAACAAAACAAACTGTAAAACCCGAGACACTGTGCTACACAAAGGCCTCTCTCTTAACGCTCAGCAAGAGACGTACTGTACACATGGTTTTACACATTTACAGTGTTTTCTATCAATCTGCACTGCTGCTGCTGTAAAAGTGGTTCAATGTTAAGGTGTGTTATTCTATCAACGTTTGGCTGGTGATCCACGTGAATTTACTAAAAAAAAAAAAAAAACAGCAAACAAACACGACGCAGCAATGCACAGAATCTGATACGACGTTGTTTAAGCTTCGAGAATGTGGTTGTTTTTTTTCACTGTTTGGTTCATTTTTAATTTTCCCATCATTTCCCAAGCAAAGGTAGTCATTCCTCCAACTTTTGTTACAAGTTGGAATGTGGGAACAAAGACATTTTTATATGAGTAGAAAGTTTTACTTGCTGTCGTTTCTGCATGCGTGACGGCAAAGTCGACGAGCTGCAGATCAAAAGTTTCTCCGGCTTTACGAGTTGTTCTTGATTGTTCGTTCTCGATGGGGTGTTTTGTCCGGGAACTCATTTTTTCCCGATTACTGCTGCGCCACATGAATGCAGCCCTGCAGCAAAACTCTGACTGACTGTTACTGAAAGCTCCGGACAAACTAGTTAGTGACTTTATAAAACATATTCTGACTTTTTCTCTCCTGAAAGTTATGAACACTGCACTCGAACATTTTTTTTTTACGCAGCTTAGGACAACAAAAAAATGGTCGACGTTTGAATTTAAGTGTTTGAAAGGGTGATTTTTGTGCTTTTGAATTCATTGACCTGCCTTTAGATTTTATCAGAACCATGTAGATATAGGAAACGCTTTTGTTATGTCACGTCTGGGCGTTGCAGCCATTAAGTTAAGGGGCTATTTAAACAAACAAAGGCTTGTCCGCTCTATTCTTAGAGGTGAGGAAAGAGGTACAAGCACTCCTGGGGAAAAGGATAATAAGCAAACGAGAGAGGAAAGGGGAAAAGGTCGTAACGAGGGTCGTTTGAATCGGCGGCGAGGGAAAGAAAACAACGATTGAGCTTCCAAAAGTTAATTTAGGGAGACAAATGTGCGCAGTGATGCTTTTATTAGAGTTGACAAGCAAGAAATACACAAAGCACTTTAATTTCTGAATAAATCAAAGACAGATTTGTGCACTCTTGAGCACCGCTAACAGTTTTATTCACGGTCGCTTTGTCTCTTCTTCTTTTTTTTTTCTCCCCCCCTCACAGAAATACGCAAGCGGAGAAAATCTCTGCGGAGGAAGTTTGACTCCTTCTCAAAGGAAAAGAAAGAACGAGGTGAGTTCATTGCACAAACACCGTCATGTGCGGTTAGACATAAAACCATCTCTGGCCACGGCTTGTCTCCTCTGATAATCTGTGTCGCCAAGCTGACGTGAAGTCCCTGTTTGACCCTCAGACTCTGGTGTTTGTTACAGTAAACATTATTCCTCATACACAAAGTCCCCTCTGTCCATTAGGACGTCCTCGTACCATTGACGTCCAGCGGCTTCTGACCACTAATGGTCTCACATGCTTGAAATACTGGTGTTTATAGAGCGTGAGTGTCTCGGGGGGGGCTGCAGGCTGACTCAAACTCATTGTCCCTGCTGCTTTCACGAGTTGTTGTAAGCCTGGAATGAATAATGAATGAACGCGTCGCAGCCGGCGTGCTCTCCGACAGTCATGCCGTGTCACCCGGCCGACGTAGAAGCGGCTCCGTCAGCAGGGGGTGTGTTTACGTGCACGCTGATGGACTCATTACTGGAAATAACAAACTCCGAGTGGGGTTTTATTCGGAACACTTGAGCTGTCGGATGTGGGGTAACGTCTGCGGTCGCTCATAGTTACTTTTAAAAGGCGCTCTATGTCACAATTTGTAGGAATTAACATGCCTCAATATTTTATTGTTCACATGCGAGCGGATTGTAATGGGTTCTCCGCGACAGTCCAAACTTGTCGTCTTACACGGAGCAACGGTGGCGAACGTCTGCTTAGAAATGGAGTCCGCTAACGTGAACGACCGTCTTCTGACGCAACACAGTAGCTGCGTGACGCTCCTTCAATTACACCGTCTCGCACATCAGCTTGAAATAACTAATAACTGCAGTTGTGTCATCATTTTCTTCAGATGGCATCAAAAGTGAATCAAGTTAAAGCAGCTACAGGGAGTTTTTATTCAGGTTGAGTCTGGCGCCCCCTGTGGACTAACGTGGTACGACCATCCGTCATAAACGTCTTGATTTGCTTTGTTTCTAATAATAAAGTAAACTTCTCAGCATATTACGGAGTAAATGTTGTTTTATTAACTCCACAGTTCATACAGGTCAGATTTTAAAGACATCTAGAGAGTGATCGCAAACATAGGGATGAAATAATCTAATCGTGCGGCTCGTCTCGACTTTCCGAATTTTATTGGACATTATACAGTCAAATAAGTTATTTTGCTCCCAAAAATGTGTCAATCGTTTTACAGCTGCTTCTTTCATGATTTTGGCCTCCAGGAAAAAGTCTTTTTGGACCGCAGAGAATCAAGCAATGATGTAATTACACAGTTTGGCCACTGCTATGAAAACTGGAGGCTTGGTGTAAAAGTTTTGTAGTCATAATAGAAAGAGCCTAAAGATACCACAGTGTTATTTTAAAGCCACATCACTCTGCCGTCACAACCGTGACCTCCATCTTGTTTTCCTTCTGGGACTTCATCGCTTTAAATACTCCTTTAGTTGAAGCAGCTGCTGTGACGGCTGCCGTGGGCGGGTTTACATTGTGTCTGCGACTTTATGTGACGCCAAGGGACGTAATAAAACTTCAGCATGAGACATCCAGGGAATATGACGGGGCTGATTATTGTGCATTAACACTGAGGTCCTGACTTTCAGTGGGCTTCTGTATCGTTCAGTTTATGCGCTCTGGAATATTAATCAATATGTTTGGTTTCTGCAAACTGTGGGTTGATGGTCAAACATCTCTGCTTTGCACAGCCGTGCTTGTTGATGAGAACATTTTTATGTGGGTGGTATATTTGTTTTAGACTTGTTCCTCCATGACATTTATCTTACAGTCATACGTTTTACTTGATAAGTTCTTATACTCTGCTCTTCACCGAGATGATCTCAGACGGAGCGGAGGCGTAAAAAATAAATAATGTTACCAAACATTTGCAACGTTATTCATTGTTTATATTCAGTGATGAAGCCACAACCTACAAAACTCCGATTCTCTGGCTCAAATTTAATTTGTCTCAGTCGCAGCCTTTCGTTGTTCTGAACGGGAACAAAATGATCGGCGAGTGTCGGCGGCCGTAAAGTGTGTCGGTGTCAAACACCAAAAACAAGTTGTGATTACTTTATTTAGGTCTGCAGTCAAAGACGTCTCTATCCGTATTCATCCGTCTTGTTTTAATTTCTTCAGTTTGCCTCCGTCGTTACATTCCTTCGCTCCCCTCTTCTTCCTTCACCTCCCTCCTCCCCCTCTTCTTCTTCTTCCTCTTCTTCTTCCTCCTCTTCTTCTTCTTCCTCCTCTAAGCCATGTAGCCGCTCTCCTGCCAATGTGACCCCCACCTCTCATAAAGAGATGTTCTCGATTCTCAGGTGATTATCACAGCAGTGCGAGATACCAGCCAACACACACACACACATACACACACACACACACACACACACACACACATCCCCTGGCTGTCTGTGCAGGTCTGTAAATCCTGCCTCCAGCCTCTTACTCACAGGGACTTAGCTGAAGCTAACCCTGCTAATCAAAACACAGAACATTGGGGACCTGGCAGAGCTGCTGCTGCTGGCTGCGCTCCTCCACTACTGCCGGCTCCACCGTGAGGCCTTCAGGGGTCAACAGGTAACAGATTACATGCTGCAGGATTACAAAGTGTGCAACAGTTTTGTTTACTTTGAGAGTCTTTTCAGAAGAGCTGTTAAGAATGATGAGAAGTTTTGGCTGTAAAGGAGAAAGAAACCATGCTGAACATCCCTCCTGTCTGTTAAAAAATCGCTTTCTGAAGATACTTTCAGTACAACGATTGCCGAGATCTACTGATTATTTCCCCTTGGTGACAGACTTGTGATGCAAAAAACAAAATGAACTGTCATTTTTCTATTTAGGCCCATTTAAAGTTTCACATTGAATGTTTCCCTTGAGTCTGTGAATCATTTGGTTATTTGATATTCAACCAAAATTAGAAAATGTACAGAAAAATATTTGTTATTTCATTATTTGTTGATGAATGTGATAGAAAAAAAAAAAAAATCAAGCTTTTGATTTTATGCTCAGATCAAAAATAGAGAATTAAAAAAAACATATCACAGGCACATTTTGCTTTTGATATTCAATTTCTCCGATTTGAGCGAACCGAAAGTTATTGATTACGGGTTTATTGACTCACACGGTCGGTGCGACTGTCTGTTTCTGAGCTGTAGCTTTTCCGATAAACACAGATCTTCTCGGCCGTTCTTCTTCTGGTTCTCCTTGGGAATTTTATCTGCACAGTTTGAGCATTTCCAATTGAGCTTTTTGCATTTTTTTTACTTCTCTCTTCTCTTTTGGTTTTATTATGGCCTGATTTATTCCTGGAAGTAATACTGCACTCTGAAAGAAGTGCTCATTTCAGAACAAGCGTTTCGGACTGTATTTATAGCAAAACAAACCTGCTTGCTAATGTTTACTTTTAAATTATGAACCACGTTTGTATATTTAACTCTATAACATACCTGAGGTGGATGCGGAGATGGTGGATGCATTTCTACGCCTGTATGTACGTGATGCTATCTCGCCAAGTGTTTTCAAAGACTTGCTTTTGTTTGCACCCTTTATGCAAATTACTTGTTGCAACAGATTCCTGTTCCTCCCCCGACTTTTTCCCCCACGTTCCCCCAAATTCCAAAACTGGCTGTACTTTATACACAATTTCCATTTTCTGGCGTTGCTTCTGCAGCTGAGGTACAGGAGGGAGTTAAATCGGTGAAATCAGGCCCAGGTGTAGCAGTTTGGACGCCTGCGCAGATCGAATTGGTGCCAAATGTTTATTTGGGCTGTTGAGTGTTAAGGCTTACTGATTCAAGTAGGTCAATGCCGTGTGTCGTCCAACTGCGTCTAAAGGAAAGTGTTTGTACCTGGTGATGAATCCTGCGAATGAAGCGTTCATGGAGTTGCACTCGCAAAAAGTGTAGGTGCAAAAAAAAAAAACACACACACACCATCACACACTCCTTAAATTTGGCATGATTTTAAGAAAAAAAGGTTAACTAGAAGTGATGAAGCTTCCTGTAGTTTGCTTCTGTGTTGTTTCACAGGGGTTTACATGGACGTCATCCTTTGTTAAATAAACACAGGGTTTTAAATTCACTAAGCCCTGATTCCCTGGAGGACCGATACCATCATCCAGCTGCTGTGTGGGGAGCAAAACACGTTCATCACCGAGCGCTCGGCAGCGTCTAAATATATCTCGGCCGGTCTTCCAGTAACAGACGATGATTTGAAGACCAGAAATAATGTGACTTTAACCAGTCAGACTCACACAGCTGTCTTCCGGTGTAAGGTTTTGTGGGTTTTTTTTACTGGTAAGTTTTGGCAAGAATTGAGAAATATTGGCCGGTACGAGTATTCAGATGGGATGTTGTGATATTTTGGAGATGTTGGGTCAAATGCACAACCATTTAACCCAAAGCCAAAGTGAAAAAGGGATTACAAATATTATCACGAGACAAAAATAAAACTGATAACATAAATAGATAATATTGTTTTGTAAATAGTTGCAATAGCAAATAGCTTAGACATTTAGTCAGTTTCAAGGTTTTATAAACCTCAAATAAATGTTTTGACCCTTGAGAGATTAAGATTATATAAAGGTTTTATATTTTATACATTGATTTAAATGTCAATAATAATACAATTCTAAATGCAGTTTGATAAATGTTTTCTCATTGACAGAATTGTAATTCATGTACAGACATCTCAAAACCCCTAAATTTAGTACTGTTATTAATTATAGTTTAAAAAAAAAAAAGAAAATCCTGGTTAATCATTTTCATCTTATTTTACAAAGAAAATATATGTGATCAAACTCAAAATGTTCCTAGAGAGAAATGACAAATCAAAATCAGCCTCAAATCAACTGACCTACTCAGAGTAGTTTGTGCGTAAAAGAATATAAACTTCTTTAGGTCGACTAAAACCTGTGTGGGCATTAATTATCTATTTCTTTTTATAACTCTGCCGCATTAAAGCCTCTGACCTCTCAGTTATCTAAACGTCTCGTTAGCCGTACTGCCTGAAGTGTCGTCCAAGACTCCCAACCACGCCGCCACAGCCGACTATAAAATCCTGAACTATTTACTTTAAACAAGCGAACACTTAAAACACATCCAGCACAAGCTGCTAACGCTGTCAGAGTTGGCTCCCCAGTGGTCGGCTCGGTTGCTCCTGCCAACAGACGTCAGGACGGAGGAATAAGCTCGGGTTTACTGATCAAACGGGGCCATTACGCGTAAGACACATCTATAGATGACATCTACTGATTGATGCCGTTCGTTCTTGTTGTCAGACATTTTGTTTGTGTGAAACGTACCAGGTTGGTGTGTAAGGAAAACATCTCAAGTCTCTCCTGCTGCACTCAAAGTGAGGTGGAAACATGGCAAACGGCGAGATGTTGATGCAGAGCAAAGTGTGGTAATTACTGTTGTTGAGTCACCCAATGGGAAATTAATGAGGAGCAGCCCCTCAAAAACAAGCATTTATCATGTTGCACCACACACTGAAACAATAAGAACGGGAAACAAATTGTTTTCATAACAGCAGAGAACAAATTTCAACTTCTCCTGGACGCCAGGAACAATTTGAGGATTAGAACCGTATCTGAGAAATTAAGGACTAGATTTAACACTTCCACCATTAATGGTGGTGCCAAGTCTCTGCTATGGAGGGAGTATTTCTGTGATATACCAGGAACTAGTCTGAAAACCATCCTTGAAAAATAGGCTATCACAAGGGTTTGATAGATGGTGATGAACAGCTCTGTTGTCATGCTATACTAATCATGACATATGAAGAACCAAAGACGAGCCTTAACAAAGTGTCTGACCAGGTAACTGGATTGCTAAAAAGTAGCTTTTGATATCATTAACTTGACTTTTAGCATGTTTACAACCCATTATGTCCTACGATCTTATCTTCTTTTAACAATCAGGTTTTGTAGGTGTAAACAACCGTGTGTAGCTTCACCGTCTGCTCGTCAAAACTCTGCTCGTAGCCTTTCCAGTGATTGTTAGCTTGTCCCTGCGGTTGCAAGCTAATGCTAACTGGCACTCGGCCAACGGGGCACCTGTCAAGGAGCTTATCCGTGAGGCCTGGCGCCTGATCTGACGTTGGTACACGTGGGAGGAGGCCTGGTCAGATCGGATTCAAATAAAGGGGCAGAAATGTTCAAAATGGAGTTGTAGAACGAGAGACTATTCACTTTTTTTGGTCACTCCCAATTTTGCCCCTTTTCCTTTAAGGAATGCCGTCAGATGGATCTTGATTTGTTGTTGAAATGACCAAATCCTTATGAGAAAACAAGCTTTTTCCCCTGAAACTATTAAGTAGCTTTGGCTGGCACCCATCTAGATTAACAACTTCTCTGACAGGGTATCACATAACAGGCAGATTTATGTCAGATTTTCCGATTATCCAAATGAACTTAGCCGGGAAAATCAACAAGGACTCCAGGAATATTCCTCAACCTGTCCTGTAGTTTCTCGTTCAACTCTGATCCCCTGTTTGTTCACATACAAAGAACATTTTATCCATTTTCCTTTCTGAATATTGCATTTTACTGAGAGATAAAAATGCAATAACTGTCTGTCTCTGTTGATCTAACTGTGAATGATGCGTCCACGTTGCTGTGTAAGTGCCGAATAAACTCCTCACACACCCTCCGAGTTATTTCCAGCTGACTCGGTCCCGTACCTTTAAGGCTTTACGTGGCATCCTGCCAGTCTGCCATGGCTGTCTTGACCTGCTTGGGACATTTCTTACCAAGTGTGACTGTGCACGTGTGCGTCTGTTGGTTGTCCATGTGTCTTCATTCAGACTGCACTCTGTGTGGCCACGATTTTGCGAGCGTTGGCGTTCGAGGATTCCACCCCGATTAAGCTGCCCGGTGTTCCCCGTTTGATGCATGTGATTGACACATGCAGAGTGAGCTCTAATGCCTCGCTGGCCTTTTCCAACATCGCTGTTCTTGGGTGTATTTTAGGTAACAATCACTTTGCACTCAAGGTTGGCAGGATGTGTTGGTCTTAGTCCTTCAATTTGCATGTTCAGGGTTCAAGACTGCAAACTGGCAAACATCCTCCCAAATGTTGTTTGAGGCAACGAGCTGTTTCTATAAAGACGTTGCTGTGAGATGTTACAACTAGATTCTATAACTTTATTTTTATTTTTCTGGCAGGACTGGGCTTCTGTAGACTATTACTTTGTGGTAATTCCACAAACTTTTCAGTCTGCAGTATGTGAACTTTTGCAGATGATATGTTGTTTTCTCTTGCAAAAAATTAAAATGTCCAACGCCATTTTAAATATATCGATCATTGAATGTTTTTATTTTTCTGGCAGGATTAGGCTTTTGTAGATTCGTTGTGGTCATTTCACAAACTTTTAAGATTCGGTCAGCAGTGTGTGAACGTTTGCAGATGATATGATGTTTTCTTTTGCAAAAAAAATATATATATATTCCAGTGCCTTGTAATTCAAATTGATCATTGAACAATAATGAGGGAAGCAACTGATAAAAAAGTACCCAAGCCAACAAAAAAAAAAGGTACGATAGTATCAGCAAACTTTCATTTCTTTTCCTCATCCGTTTAACTTGGAGTGGCTCTGAGAACCACTGCCTTAAACGAAGCCATTGCTTTTGTTGTTGTTCTTGCTAATGTCCTCAGTTTAACCCTCTAACTGGATCTCATTGCTGTGTCACACTCTGTACGCCACCGCGGTGGTCATGTGACGTAGCAGAGCGAAGGATTTGCATTTTTAGCCAAGCTGCTGACCATCATGTGATGACAGCGACCTCGCTCGTGTTGCCTGCTGCCTGTTAACACCTGATTTAAGCCTGTATCAGTCTGAGTGTGATGTCTGGTTTGTGGCTGTGGCTGCTCTAACAGGATTACCGGTTGATCCCTCTCTTACCTGCTCGCTCCATCGACTCTGCCTATTCTTGTCTACTTCAATGTCTAATCTATCTCCTCTGTGAGATCACCGCGTTCAGAAGTTATCGAGGTTCCATTTCATCATATCAGACATGATTATTAAATGTTATCAGTGTTCCCAATCATAATCTGTGTTTTTTTAGTTTTGTTTTTTATCATTTGGCACATGAAAAAGAAATTATCCTGACATTTTTTTTCTCTCCCGACAGTTTTTTTTCACTCAGCAAAAATAAATTCAGGGAAAAAATTCATTTTTTTTCCTATTTTTCACACAAAAACTTGAAAAAAAAATTTTTTTTTTATTTGGTTTCACAAATGAAAGAAAAGTTTTTTACTGATGACACTTTAAAAAAAAAAAAAAATCAAAAAATGGCGTCTCTTTCAACATTTTTTTTTCACTTGACTATCACAAAAGAAAAAAGATTCTTTGGGGGGTTTTCTCTCCTGAATTCTTAATTTTTCTGTTGCACACATGGAAAATAAATTGATTGGGGAAAAATCACTTGATTTTAAACATGTTTTTTTTTTTTTTTTTTTTTTTTACTTGGTTTTATCCAAAATTCCTGGAATTTTCTGTTCAAGTTTTCAAAGATGGACATTTTTGTTTTCTCTTCCGACATTTGTTTTCATTTGGTTTCACACATGAAAGAAAATCTCCTGAAATTTCTTTCATGTTTCCACTGACCAAAAATTATTTTCACAAATAATTTTTTTTCCTCTCAGTTTCACAAAAGAAAAAAATATTTGTTTCTTTGCTTGTTTTGCCACATTTTTTTCTCTCCTGAATTCTTTACTTTTCTGTTGCATACATGGAAAAAAATCCTATTCTGGCAATTTTATTCAGTTGGTTTCGCACATGAAAATGTTATTTTCTCCTACTAATATTTATTGAATTCTTTTTCTCATGTTTTCAGAGATGAAAATGTATTTTTGTCCCAAAAGATTTTATTTTTCATTTGGTTTCACACAAAATAGTTTTCACAGATGAAACAAATGAAATGTTTTCTTTTTTTTTTTTTTTACAGAAAAAAAAATTCTCTTGGCAAATTTGTATAAAAGAAAATGGTTTCCCGATTTCCATACCAGCATTATTGTGCCTTGACCTAACCAAGCTGTGACCATTTGATGCCAAACAGTTCAAAAGTCATATGTCCTAATAAGCAAACTGTTTGTCAGCAAGCTTTATTTTGAAAGTCTAACAAGACTTTGCATACTATGTATTTTGCTTAATTAACCAGAGAGCCATTCACAAGCAAAACTGACACTAGAGGGGTGGGTAGAGCGTCATAGTTTGAAGCAGAAGTAAGCAAGACATGATGTAGTAAGTATTTTATTTTTACAATTGAACTCTGAAAGACTCACACACAGAAAATGTCTGAAAACACCAACACCACCGGTACATTGTGTTGGTTATTGCTCTGTGCACAAACGGGAGTCTCAGCCTGGAGATGAAAGTTGAATCTTCTTCCTGTTGGAAGTTCAGACGGGATCAGCAGAGAGGAATGTGTTCTGTAAATACGACGAGACTCGCTCCAGCTCAGCTCCAGACACTGATTTACAACATCAGCGTGCTCAGAATAAATTAATTAATCTGCAAAACTGCTTTTATTGGAGAAGAAGAACTCTTTCTGATATTATCTTACACTTCTCGTTGTCCACATGAAGATTGGGTTCAGAGGAGAGAGGAAAATAGTTAGTGTCTGCTACAGAGCTGCAATATTTAACATTCAGTACCAACTCTGACATCTTTCCCATCTGTTTTCTTTCCATCATTTCTCCTCACATAAGTCAACGGTGCAACTTCAAGATTTGCAGGATTTGTAAAAGGGAGATAAAAATGTGGGTGTGAAGAAACGGCACCGTGCACAGTTTTTATAACACCAAATAAGTGTATTTTCCCTTCAATGTGAGTAATTCTTTGAAGGATGTAGAGCCACTTCACCATATCAGGCAAATTATTTGCAATGACGACTGGGATGATTTACTGGGAACTGCTCCGAAGGACACCCAGCAGTAACTTCTTCCCTGGATGGGAATGCAATAGATGTGGCGTGTTTCGAGCAGAGCATCAACAACAACAGAGTATACAAACTGTATTGGCAGAAGATCTGATACAAGCAGATTATATAAAGTATAAGTGAGGAATGTGGATCCAGGAGTTCAACTATGTTTACCAGCTAGTTGCTCACTTGTTCTATCAGCTGTTTGATGCTAGGCTACCAAAACAAAACGGTAAGCTTAAAGAAAAGCGCTGACATGCAAACGTGAAATGACTCCTGTTCCTTCGTCTTCTCCATCAGAATCGGCCCCCAAGGCGTTCGGCATCCCTCTCTCCCAGGTCATCGCCAACGACCGGGCCTACAAGCGGCAGCAGGACGCCCTGAAGGAGAGCAGGCGAGACTGCCTGGACCTGGAGGCTAGCATCCTGCGCTTCAGGGCCGAGAAGAGGCAGTTCTTCAACGGGAACAAGCCGCTGGTCAGCTCCTCGTCCATCACAGGAGGAGGTCCCTGCTCACCTTCTGCAAACTCGGTGGCACCGGCGCCCATTTTTGAGAACCAGAACAAACCGCTGTCGCCTACGTTTCTGGATAACAGCGGCCGACAGAGGAGGGTGAGGCACACACCTTTCTTTCTTTCATTTGTCTTATTCGTCCCTCCTTGTTTTTCGCTAAATTCCACGTTTAATCGTCAACGGTTGTTTGTTTTTGGGTGCTTCCATGTGTGAGAGATTTGAATCTGTACGTCAAGGGCAGAAAAGTTCTGATGGTGAAGTGAAAGCTGGCAGGACAGGTGTGTGTTCACGCCAGGTTTAGTGTCAACTGGGGTGAGAATTGTGTGTGTGTGTGTGTGTGTGTGTGATCACTGCCTGCATCTCCGTCTATAAACATAAACATTTTCACAACGAATTCTTCAGTTTGTTTCCACAGTCGTGTCTGTTTGTACAAAAAACTGCTGTGTTGGTTATCTGTGTGTGTGTGTGTGTGTGTGTGTGTGTGTGTGTGTGTGTGTGTGTGTGAGAGAGAGAGAGAGAGAGAGAGAGAGAGAGAGAGAGAGAGAGAGAGAGAGAATA
>OMLP01022292.1:5895-25223 GCA_900302685.1 Spondyliosoma cantharus | reverse complement strand
AAGGGGCTGACGGAGGCTGGGGGACTGACGGAGGCATGATGGAGGAACACGGTGAGCTGACTGGACATCCTGATCATCATTCAGTAGAAAGTTGATGAGGAGTCACAGGAGCTGAAGCTCAGTCGTCTCATTCAGTCGGTCACATAAACTGTTGATGCAGCTGATCCAGCTCAGGCTTGTGACTGAACACAGGGGTTCAACCAATCAGAGACCTCGGCGTGGTTTAGATTTGATGACCAGCGAGAGAAGAGAAGGGTGGAAGAGTTGATGTCGTTGACAGAAGAACAACAGAGCGACACTGAAGCTTCTTTTGTTTCCACTCTTCTCTCCACTGACTTGGTCGCCGGTTGGCTGCAGCTGCTGCTGCTCACCTGATTGGTTGAAGTTAGCCGACGACAGGCGGAGGTGGACAGAGGGATTTGGTTCGTCCGATCGCCTGATGCGTGTTTGTCTGCTCTCTCAAACGCTCAGCGCCTCCATCTGTAGACGCTGCCGTGTTTCCTGCTGTCTGTTGATTCTCTGTGAGAGAAATCACTGAGCTGATCACAGAAAGAGAGAAATAAAGTGAAAGCCGTCTGAGTAACCACGACAGTCTCTGCTTGTTTCTCTCCTCTGCCTCTCTTGTCATCAGACATGTTGTGGATCAGAAGCGGCTCTATGAACCTGGATCGTACATCTGCAGAGAGCCGTCAGCTTCCTCAGCTGCTTCTCTGATGTCAGGCTGATGTTGCTGCACCTCAACATAGCACCTGCTGCATCCGGTCGCCAACCACCTGTAGAAAGTCGAAAAGAGCCACGTGACTAAATCATTTCATCTTCATATGAGCGAGGAGCCAACAGGAAGTCAGTGTTGTCGTGGCGTTATCGAAACTGTTTTTCCGAGGACAGGATTGAAGATGGGCCGACCGCTGCACCTGCGACTCGAGGCTGAACTTCTCTCAGCTTTGTAAAGACTCAGAAGTATGAATAGGTTTGTTTTCATTCATTGTGACGGACCACAGAAGAAGAGAGAGGCAGTGAAGGTAGCACAGAGTCAGCAGCTGGACTCATTTCATGTGTGTTCACTTTAAACTTCACTGTGTACGAATGTTTCTCTGTTGTATCATTTGTGTTTTGAGGCTTCGCAATCTTTTCATTCAACATTTCTACAGTTTCACTCACAGATGTAACCGGCTGACGAGGCGTTCAGGCTCCGAGAACATCCGGCGCCTCGTTCCTCTGCGATTTTACTCCTCGTTGATGTTTGTTTGTTCGTTTATCGGCTGTTTGTCTGCCGGAGCTGCTCAGTCGTGCTCTCGCTCTCTGACTGCGGCTTCCACAGCGAGTCTGGACCGCTTGTATTTATAGATCAGCGTGTCTGAGGACGGAGCCAGAAGCCAGGGAGTAATGATGCGCTACAAATGGGACTCATCCAAAACTCGTCTTCCCTCTGCCCCCACACACAGGCCTATTAACCTTCACACACACACACACACACACACACACACACACACACACACACACACACACACACACATTTATGGTATCTTTTTTTATAGATTAAAAGCTTCAAGCAACCGTTTGCCAGGTTCTGCATCAACCTACAGGAAGTGATCAAATTATACGACGGAACATTAAAGTTGCACATTAAAGCTTCTGGAGCTGCTGCGGCTCGGTCACATGACCCGAATCCTCCAGTCACGCGTCCAGAACATCTTACAACAGGTGAGCGTATAAAACATGTAGTGATCATGTGACACCAGATATTTAAGTGGTCCAACTTGTTCCTGAGCATCACATACAGTTACTTTAATCAAGCTCAGAGAATCTCAGACTGAATGTTTCCTTCATGTTTCTGCTTCACGTTTGTTTGATTCTCTGCTTCTGTTCAGGAAAACATCGCGGTCAGTTTTCACCTCGGCGCGACTTCACAAACAGCTGGACGTGTCTCCAGGTGTCCTCAGAAATATCCAGAGGTGCGACTCAAACTGTCGGCTGTGATAACGGCCAACACGACGTGAGTGTCAAACTAAAAGGTTCTGTTACTGAAGCAGATTCTCCTTTTGTCTGAACAGATGAAGCTGCAGGTGTCAGGAGTGAATCTTTAACTGCTGTTGCTCTTAAATGACGGTGAATTGCGTCACATTTGCACTGTAGCAGTGAAGAAACCCCAGCAGTGTTTTTACAGAAGAGAACAAGTCATTTCACTTCAGTAAAATGCTCCTGAACACCTGTCAGCCGTCTGCAGCTCAACACTCCTCACACGTATTGATTTCGTACGCTTTGTGTTGATCTACATGCTCTCGATCAAACCAGACGTCTCACAGTGAAGCTGCGAGCCTCGATCGATCGTCACCGATATAAAAGGAGTTTACGTCTTGCGAGGACGTTCGGCTGCTGACAGACTGAATAAGCGCGACCGTCCTGCAGCCACACGGAGAATCTGCTTCACAGCTGAGACCAAACTAACTTTACTGCAGCGTAGGCAGAGAGAAGGTGTCGCCGTCAGTGATTCAGACATTTGGTCTGTTTCCTCCTCACAGAAACGCTTCAGATCACTGAACAGTTTCTGTTCCAGACCTCAGCTGGAGCTGCTGCAAACATCTGGATGTGAAACCCGACGTGTGGCTGTCGGATGATTCATGGCTGTGTAGGAGTTTCCTTTCTGAGGATCTAGCTTTCCCTTTCAGCGCTGCCACAGTGTGGGCCCTGCACAAACTGGATTTGGAAGTACTGTACATAATTACTGTCATGCCAATAAAGCAAATTTGAATTTGAATGAGCGAGGGAGAGAAGAGGAGCGGCGGAGGTTGTAATTTCTTGCTCTCTAACTGGAACTGATCGAAGCCCTCGGGACACAGATACGTTTCATTCAGAGGTGAAAGCAGATCATCGCACGACCTCCTGTGAGGAGGAAGGACCGAACGAGCTGCCGACACACGTGGAACGGCAAAGATTCACGAGAGGACCGGACGAGTTCAGGAAGCAGAACATCCGCCGTCTTCAGCCAGCGTGAAGAAGAAACACAGCAGGAGGAGGTAGACCACAATGCATTGCAGTCATTTCACATGTGACATGTTTCAGGGGACGACTTGGTCTCAGCAGGCAAGTGGATGCTCATGTTTTCACCGTGTTGGTGACCCGGTTCTGATGTGACCCGCAGAACAAACATGTATTCATTGTGTTTTAGACGACACGGTCGGCTTACACTTTCAAAATAAAGGCACACAAACATTTGTTCAGGAAAACAACATGGTTTTAATTAAACAACTACTTTCTTTAATGAGTCATTATTAATTACCTGCAGTGGGTCAAACCATCCGTCCACCAACAACATCGGTTCTGTTGGTTCTGGGCTCTCCTCATCGCCGCCCCCTGCTGGTACACAAACTTCATATGTGTGTCATTTGTGCGTCTTGGCGTCACACTCACACGTGTCCGAGTGTTTCCAGTTTCTGACGTGTGAAGGGAAATGTTCTTTGTATTTTCTGTTTCACCTTCAGCAGTTTGTATTCACAGTTCTACGGCTTTAGAAATCATTATAAAAAGGTTGTTGTGCTTTGTGTTAATACTCCTTAGTTATAATAGTTCTGCCCAAAACTTGTGAAAATGAAGGCTGGTTCCCTGGGGAGCAGCTGGAAGTGTTTAAGTGTTTGATAGAAGGACGAGGAGTGAAGCCGGAGCACAGGAGCCTCGCTGTACGTTACATCACCTCGCCTCTCAATTAGTCCTGGAGAGAGCTGAGCAGAAGTCTCACAGCTGGAGTTTCCTTTTTACACGCTGCCATCAAAGGCAGCAGCTCTGAGCTCAGTGTTCCTGCTGACGTGTCTTCGGCGTGTTCACGTGTCCGGCTTCACTTCAGACTCGCGCTCAGCCATCAGCACTTATTTTTGCACTTTTTCCAAACTGGACGAGCCTTTAAGGAAACGCACCGAGCAGCCCTGAACTACAACACATGTCACTTCTGTTCGACCTGTCGGTGTTCAGAGCACTTTAACTTCTGTTATAATTCACATCCTCGGTGTGTGTAGAGTTAATGAAGCAGCCGCGTTCACAACTCTCAGTTTGCTATAATTCAGTGACTCAGTGTGAAACAGACGAGAATTAAAAAGTCATAAATGGATTTTTATTCATGACGACTTCTGCGTGTGTTTCCTCTCTTAACGATAGCGCCGACTCGTTAATCCTCTGAAGGAGAAAATGAATTGCCGGTTTGAACTTGGAGGGTGATGACTGGACTTTGTGTGATATATTACACTCTGAAACCTGCACGATTACTCAAGTGCAGCTTTTTAACTTAAGCAAATTCCAAGGATATCAGCAGGTGAGCAAACAAGGTATGATGGATTACAGACGGCAGTAGAAAACTGAAACCGCAGTAGCATCAGGTTCAATATTTTCAAGGAAAGAAAAACTCACAGAGCTGCTGCTGGTTGTCAGTAGTTGAAATAATGAGAAATCCATTTTGCCAGATGTGTGGATGACGGGTCATTTTCCCACCCGGCTGCAGAGAAAACGCCAAACAGCAATGACAAAACATTTTATCCCAACAGAAAAGGACACAAGGCACTGAAAGCACTTTGCACACAAACACAGCGAGTCACGTCTGCATCACAGGAGCCAGATGGTCTCACGAGATCCTCATCAACACTCACTAACCTGCAGTCTCACCTCCATATTTGATGGATACGTCGTACGAGAAAAATGCAGAGAAAACAGCAAGAAGCTCGCTATTAGACGCAGAACAGAAGATCCAGGAAACAGAGCTGTGAGAGGAGATAAACGGAGGAAGTCCCCGAGCTCGCTCCATCGCGTCAGAACAAAACACCTCCGTCAGCACGTCAGCGTTAACGCTTCGATATGTCCCCAGAGTCACGCCGTCGAGTTTAACTATCGTTTTAAAGAAGCTGCACAGCAGCTGGATGTGTGTGTGCTTCACCCACAGGCACTCACGCAAATATATACATAAGTACAGAAAAGTAGAGACGCTCGCTGACGGAGGAGGCTGCAGGATTAGCTGAATTATTTTTCGGTTCCTCGAGGGAAATCAGGCGCCGAGCACAAACACACCTTTGGTATCTGTAAGCCGTTAACATCAGACATGATGTGTGTCACCTGATTCCACATGAATCCGACTCTCATTGTTATTCTAATTGTCGGAGTGCATCTCAATCCTCCAGCTGTAATGTGTCTCCCTGCTGCAGGCTGATGATGCTGCCAGCTGCAGGCTTCAATCTGACGCCGTTTATTTCACATTTTACCACAATCAGTCCGATGATGATGATGATGATGATGATGATGGTGTAATGGTGTAATGGTGCACAGTCTGTGCTGATGGTTAAAGATGCTGAGGCGTCTGCAGCAGGGACTTGTGGGTCCTGACCATGTGGATAAGGAGTCTGTATCCTCAGCGGAGGAGATAATGTGACTTATTGACCGTGAGAGCAGAGCAGCGCCTGATTTACAGGTTGTCATGGGGACGTCGTCACAGAGAGACGAGGAGGAGCCGTGAAGGTCGACGTCTAACGAGGCCGGCCTGTAAGAATCACGTGGCGGTGAAGTGATCTCACACACGTGACGAGCTGCGTGATGAATGAAGAGTCTTATTGTACACGATGTGATGATTACCATGATGTTCTCAGGACATCTGGACTTTAATTCATGCATCCTGCTTTGGTTTCCTGCTGTTCATCAGCCACAGCGCGGCTCTGCCGAAGGAGAGAGTTAATTATTACAGTTTTTCATTTGGATTGGCAACTCACTTGGACTTTAGGACGTTCCGGCAGTGCAGAAGATGTCAATAAGTAATGTAATAAAATATTTATAAAATGCTGCTAACTCACAGAAGTCTCGTACAGCAGAAGGAACTTAAACCACCCTGAGAATCTCGTCTTTGCTGACGGGGCTGATGTGCCGGTCCACTCCAGACGGCCGTCATGCGAACAAGCTGATTGCAGGTCAGGTGATGTAGAGTAAGCTGTCTGCGCAGGGTGGAGTCTGCGCAGGGTGGAGGTCGGGGTTGTTGGATGGCTGAAAACAAAGACTTTGTCGTCGCAGTTGATCACGTTACAGCTGCGTGCCAGCTGAGGACATCTGCTGGACCGGTTCCAAAACGTTTGGTACGTGTGAATCATTTACAAAGCAAATCATGAAAATATATTCTCAGGTTTAAAAATACTGGAATTCCCCTTTAATCAACCACCAGGTTGTAAGAAACTGTGACAAATGCCAGTTTACAGAACATGTGACCTTCACTTGATGAACACAGAGGTGGGAAGTAACTAAGTACTATTACTTTGTTTGTGTGTTCATGTATCTGAACTCTGAGTGTCTCTGTGACTTCTCCTCTCTACATCATACAATCCGTCCCTCGACTGCTCCCACGCGCTGCTGAGGTGACGTGACTGCTGGGACAGACCTTTAAATAGACCAACCAATCAGGAGGGAGGATGCAGGTGGAAGAAGGTGTTTTCAATCAGCTCATCAACTGGTACGAGTATATTTAGAAATCATTGTTTCTGCCTCTGATTGGGAGATTTTCATGTTGAAAGATTCATTTATTTTCAGACGTCACCTCTAAAGATCTGTCAGGCAGAACAAAAGGAAAGTGCTCTGTGATCTTGTTAATTTCTCTCGTTCTGTGTGCTGCAGTCTTTTCCTCTGGGTGCTTAACACTGACTTCATCCAGTCTGAGTCAGTGTGACTCCAGAACACCTCTCATGGCTCATTGTTTCGTCCTCCTGAACCTCTGAGTCACCTGTGGAGACGGAGGGCAAGTGGTGGTGAAAAGAAATCAGGTTTTCGGTGTGAACTTCTGAGACTCGGACCGACTGAGTGGCACCTCTGCTGCTTATCATCTGCTCCGGCACTTCACAGTTCAGGTGATGTGACAGAAGGATAATGACAGCGCCGGCTGCTTGTTGTACAGCTGATTCACTGCCTTTTAAAAAGGTTTTACAGAAAGAGGACAGAAGCGTTTTGTCAGCGCTTTAGTGAGAATTTGTTTCCTGGAGCATGGTGTCAGCTCTGTGGTGGACAGTCTGCAGGCAGCCGGCCTTCACCCGTCTGATTACCTGCTGAACCTCGACGCTGGTGTCAAGTGATTCTTCTCCACACGCTCAATCAACTCGGTTACTGCCTCATGACATCAGACTTAAACAGAGATGTCCTCTGATGCTGAGTCAAAGGACATATTTCTTCTGTCTCATGCTGTCAGAGTATTTTAAACATTATCAGGTTTCTTCCTGCTGGGAGGCGACGTCCACCAGCTGGATCTTCTTCATGGGCCAAACTTCCAGAAACGTGCTTGAAGGAATACAAGAACATTTTCACGCAGCTAGTTCACTGCTGAGTCTAATAAGTCCACAAAGAAAGGAAATATTTAGACACCTATTCTCCTTCTAAACAGAAAAATACAATCGTCCACCGTCTGAACTCAAGTTTGTGTCTCTGACTGAACTCAGACGAGTTTTATCTGCTCGTTAACTCATCGTCAGACACACTTCATTCAAACTGGACACAAACAGTCACCAGAACAGTTCTGGTTTGTCTCCACAGTCTCCTCTGGTTCGGTCCAAATAAATCCTCAGTTCACATGTGAAAATATTCTGTCTCTACACGCTAACGATGTCCGACTCTCTCTCCTGTCCTCTCCTGATGTCTCTTCTCGTCCCCGGAGTCGTAGTCCTGGTCAGATCTGCTGTAAATCATCTCTGTACTGTAAACATTCTACATTTTAAGGTATTCTATCCATATTTTACAAATGACACTCTTAAAGATCCTTGAAGAGTTGTGTCATGAGCCTCTTCTGCTTCAGCCTGGTCTACCCTAACCAGCTCTCAGTAACGTGCTGATTACTGTTATCCAACATCACAAACAGCTGATATATAACTGAACACGGCAGATGAACGTTTACATGTTCTAACCTGCAGAAATGACAGATTAATGTGATGCCTTCTTTTCAATAGTCTCCTGCAGGATGTACTAACTGCCTATTGATGGCTGAGAGCCAGTAACTAAGCCACTTTTTCTAAGGTAGCGTTACGATGCTAAATGTCAGAGAAAAGTCAAAGCCTCCTGGGTTCAGATTAAAAGCGAGGCTGAGGGGTCAGGCAGGAGTCAGCCATTACTGTGGAGCAGCATCCATTGTGTCGACGTTTCTCTGCTGAGTCGGAAAAGGCCAGCGCGTCGATATTCAGAGCGACTGGGCCTTTTTCTCCTGAGGCCAGCACAAGACTCCAGCACGGATTAATCTGAGTTCAAACTGTATCACAGGGACAAAAATAACCAGATAAAAGACAAAGTTAACAACAGAAGTGGAGGGAGTCTCTCAGATATCACACACTGTGCTTTAATTGGTCTCAGGCAGCTTCAGATGAGGATGATGTAAAGGTAGAAAGGAAAATGGACTAACGTTACATCAAGCTTGTGAACCTGCTGCTTGTGTGGTCGCATCTATTTAATCTGTTCTTCAGTGAGACTCGCATCAAGACAAAACATGAAGGAAAGAGATGAAACACAAACACACAGAAATCAAATGATCTTCTTCTTTTGATGATACAAAAACATTTTCTTTGCCATAAACTCAGCTCGTCATCACGTCTGAGCACAAAGAAAATAAAAGCAGTTTTGTAAATCCCAAAAACACTGAAAGAGATTTATTTATAACTTTATTGGGAATTTTGCTTTCATTTGACATGAGAGAGTTGATCTGTGGCCAACAGGACGCCTCAGTGAGATACGCTTCAGTCTGTAGAAAATATTGTGTGGGAGTAAGAATAGGTTCCTGTACGTCCCTGCCAGCTGCATGAATGTGCCATCGCAACGGAAATAAATGAGTCACAACTGAAAGCGTGCCTGTGTAATGGTAATATCAAGACAATGGCATATTTTAATCTTAATCTAATCTGTTACGCTGCAGTTCACAAGTACAGAAGATTCAGCAAACTGACGGTTACACGCAAATGTCTTTATTATTTCTTCTAGCATTAGCCACCGAAAGCTTCGGGTCATCCCGGACTGACAGTGTTTCATTGCTGATGAAGTTTTCATGTCTTGACGAGCAGAGATGTGGAGATGAGCTGCACAGTTCTTAGGAGAGCAAGCACGAGAGAGACGGCTGCAATATTTTCTCTCTTTCTGACTGATTTTATTTCCAGGATTAGTTTGCAGTGTAATGTGCAGTGAAAAAACTGCTAAGAGCAGAGCAGAGCAGAGCAGAGCAGAGCGGCAGGTTTGGAAGAAGCCTTCCAAAATCCCTTTTTGTGAACGTCAGTCTGACTCACCAGGTGGAGACGTTGGGAACCAGCCCGTCTATTTCAAGCAGCTTCCTTCTCTCCCTCCACTATCTGTGAGTTTTCAAGTCTTTATCAGATCCAACAACCTGAGCTAACGTCAACCTGGTCGCTAACAACGACAAGCTAGCAGCTGTTACCTTTTCTGTTCCAGGACTAAGCCAACCCCACGTGCAAGAAATGCTCCAACAGGTTTTACCAGAGCTGCAGTCCGGAGTGTTTGATATGATTTGTGTATATGATGATGTGTTGAAGCAGAATGAGATATTGCATTCAGACGTTTCTCCAGCACTGACACAGGGTTGTGGAAAGTTGGAGGTCGGCTATGTGAGACTGAAGAGTTTGTATGTTTGACCTTTTCTGTCTAAGGAACGTATCAGATGTCATTATGTTTCAACAGTCTGACCATAAAGCTGAACTCAGATTTATCAGAGTGTTTATTTGACCGTGACTGATGAAGTCTGCTGCACACTGTCTCTCTCTCTGTCTCTGTGATTCTGTGTCAGGACTCTGACAGATGATCACGTTGACACTTTTACAGCTGAGATTAAATATGAAGACAGCAGCCTTGCTTTGTCATCACGCAGGATTGTGCCAGAAGGTGCACATTTGTGAGGATGGATGTTTGGACGAGAGAGAGTGATGAAGACGAGCCACGGGGACCAATAACAGACGAGACGCATCTCAAATCAGCTCTGTGGGCTGTTTGTCAACTTTTATACCGCAGCCAATGAAAACACCCGTGTTTCTTTGTTTTTCTCTGGGAAGTGTTCAACGCTCTGAGGTACCTGAAATCTCAACTGTCATGAAATCAGCTGTGGATTATTAGAACATAAGTTCATCTTGATCAAGAGAAATTATAAAATCTACTGTTTCCAATACTCAGGCTTCACTTTGGTGGCACGTCCAGGTAGAATAAGACTCATCAAGGTGATAAAATCTGAATTCAAACTTCAATTTTCAATCAAGACAGGTGATCATAATGCAGACAGACCAGCGGACCTTCACAACATTGACTCGTGCACTGAGTACAAGCGCATCACATTCAGATCAGAAACATATTTTCACAGTTCACAAGTTGTCGTCGGTGTTACTGAACGCACAGTTTTCTCTACACAGGCTCTTCTTGGACTCATTGCAGTATATTCTGAACTGCAGGGCGGATCCGTACAGCCGGTACAAGTCAACAACCGTCCGTGTTCCCAGGATCAGAACCAAGAAGGGCTTTCACACTGAGTTGTGTTGAAGTTGAAGGAGTTAAAGATTTCTGAATGAATAATTATGGCCACATCAGGTTTCTCGAGTTGAGCTGAAGTTAGTACCGACCCAGGTGATACGACCCGACCCCCGCCTCCAGCGGCAGGGTAGACATCATAAACTTTAAAAGGACGGCAACTTATAGGCCAACAAGAATCATTCATAAACCTTTTGTTTGACTGGTTTATAATGATAATAAACTTTATATATAGCACCTTTAAATCAGAGTTTACAAAGTGCTTTGACAAACAGGCGAGAGCAGGAAACTCAGGAAGACAATATTACAGAACAAACGCTCGAGACAAACACAAGGAAGCCTCGTCTGAGGTGAGTCAACACAAGAAGGCAGAACAGACAGTGTAGAGATCAATATGAGTAATTACAGGTTCACTAATGAGACCACGCAATCGTTTAGCGTGAAGGTAGTTTATTTAAATTGGTAGAAGATTTAGAAAGAATAGGAAAGTAGTCGGGTTGATGGAGGAAGACAAGGGTTTGAAAGTGGCTCGACCATCTAGGAACCAGGAGGTTGAGACTCGATGGGTGCAGGTCTTGGTCTTGGTCTTGGTCTTGGTCTTGGTTGGCTTCGTCATCCCCCCGTGGTTCCTGAGCTGAGGTGGATAAAAGAGATAAAACAGGTATAATCACAGAAAACGAAAAGGAAAAAAGGATAAGAAGACGATCACATCAGGAATCAGAACAAAAAGCAGTGGAAGGAATAAAAAGGTAGAAAGATGAAAAATCAACTCACAGAAAAAGCACGTTTATAAAAGTGGGTTTTAAAAGAGGTTAACTCAGGTAGTTCCAACCTCGAGGGGCCCTGACTGCAAAAGATTTATTATATATGAGTTTATTATTGATAAACGATAATACGAATGAACAGATAATTATTTCTACATTCGCTGCCCGACCAAAACATTCTGCTGAAACTACGCTCAGTCTGAAATCAGTTTGATGCGGTGAGCTGATATTATTTAAAGGTTCAGGTCCGAGGTGAGGGACGGCACCATGTCAGAGTTCAGTATAAATGTGTGTGTTCGTGTGGCAGCTCGCAGTGAACTCGGCGTTGCGTTGTGCCAGCGGGCTGCAGCTTACCCTCTCACCCGCCAGCTGTGGGGGATGCAGGAGACATTTCAAGGCAGTTCGCCCACATGTGGTGATAATGACGCAGCAGCTGACCCTGGTGGTGCTGGAGAGGCCCGAGAACTGCTCCGTCATCCCTCAGCGAGTGACAGAGAGAGAGAGAGGAGGAGTTTATTGAAGAAGTGGACGACATAAATCAGCTCAGTGATGCGACCTCTGTGACCTGAGGCTGTATATCAGAGGAGAAACCTGCCGACACCGACCGACTCTCTGAGCAGCAAACGTCAGAGTCGGCTGATTAATGTTAGTCACCAAACTGAACATGAACCCAAATGAAGAGCAGAAAAGGCAGAACATGTAATCAGAACACTTTCTCGACAGTCACAGAGTTTAACTGCGAGCCTTCAGGCTACAGGACGACCTCACAGCTCATGAAAGTACAGAATGATTCAGAGCCTCTGAAGGTCTTTCATCCCATCTGGTCTTGTTCTGACCCGTGGACCTCTGTGTCTCCAGCTAGTGGAGGAACCGCTGTTCTTCTGTTTCTGTTGACAGCCTGAAGCTGTGTGGACGCAGACAGACGGATCATCAGGAAAGTATTCAGAGTACAAAGCCTCCAGAAGACATGCGTGTTTCCATCAAGGTTCATTTTATTTCACACGGGGCTGTACAATGAAACGTAGGTGTTGTGTGTTGCTTCATGCTACACAAGAGGAAAACTGCTCTGTCTTTGTGGTTTGTGAGTGAAAAACACACTGGATGCTTGTGTACTGCCTGTCCTATCTGTTTACATGAAGTTTACCTTTAATTACACCACACACATCAAGTGTGTCCAGCCTGACAGGAGTGAAGCTGCTGTAGGTACTTCTGTATCTGTGTCAGACGGCAGCAGGTACTTCTGTATCTGGTGTCAGACGGCAGCAGGTACTTCTGTATCTGGTGTCAGACGGCAGCAGGTACTTCTGTATCTGTGTCAGACGGCAGCAGGTACTTCTGTATCTAGTGTCAGACGGCAGCAGGTACTTCTGTATCTGTGTCAGACGGCAGCAGGTACTTCTGTATCTGTGTCAGACGGCAGCAGGGTGAACCGACTGTGGCTGTTTGTCTGTATCATTTGGGCTCCGTGCTGACAGATCCGTCAGATCAACAGTGACCATTTACAGATTCATGTCTCTTGTGATATTTACAGGCTGACTCTGCGTCTGTCCTCACATGTAAAACACTGTTTTAGTCACTGAATAAACTCCTTCCTCCTCAGACAGACAGACGGACACATTTATCCGTGTTTGTAGCATCACAAGCAGATTTCAGTTTTCAGGAGTCTTTGAGTTGGATGTTTTATTGTTTAACTTTATACTTTTCCACAAAGTTAAGAGAAGCAGATTACTTTTCAACACTGCTGTGGTCTGTGTCTGACGGACAGCTCAGATGAAGGAAAGGCTTGTTAAAGTCTCGAAACCGTCTGTACTCAATAATACCTGTCATCCCAGAATAATCCCCGCTGTGTTGGAGCTGCTCCGCTGCATTATGAGCTAACAGGTCTAAATACTGCCGGATCTCTCGTGTCTGCTGAAGATGTGTTTTGACACTGTGTGATGTTAAACGCTTGTGTTATTCATCTGTTACTCTTCTTTGAATGTGACTGTTGTGTGCATCCATAAATACTTTATGTGTATTTCTGTTCTTTGAAAGTTCATGTTTCACACCCCCAGCTTATCATCCACTCCTGAATTCTTTAAAAGCCAATCAGTTATTAATGTTTCATCGGCCTTTGCCCGGCTGACTTGTGGCCTGATCCACCTCCATAAATCTGCTCTCACACTTTAATGACCTGTGTTCGCTGCCAGAGACGCTGCTGCTGTGAAAACTGAGACAGTTCACAGACTGGATCACCTTCATAATGAAACAAGGCCCTAAAATATGAGAAAACATACAACCCACAAATATTTTATGATAGTATGAAAGAGCCAATGTGCGAGCATCAGAATCCAGCTAAATATTGCAGAACATGCTTTTCTTCTCTTCAGGGACCGAATAGAGGTGTTGAAGTTTTACCTTATGAATACTTGAACTGATAAATATGTTTTTTAAACCACTACTCCTCATTGTTTACGTTTGTAAACAGGTTTTTGTGTATTAGGAGGAAACAAAGACAGATGTTAGGTTGAATAGAAGTAAACATTCTCTGAATCTGATTCTTCCTTTGAGAAAACATTGTTAATTTCCACATTCAGTGACTTGTGTGGCCTCTGGGGTCCCTCAGAGCTTCGATCAAGGTCCCCTCCTTTTTCCCTCGCTACATGTTTCCACATGTTTCCGTCTGTGTGTAGGAATACAGACGCTGTAGTGACCAAAAAATGCTGTTTACCGGCAACGTAAAGCGGTTCCTGTATTGTTGTGGAGCTTCACGTCTCCTGCACACCTGAATATAGTTTAATACATCCGTCCTCTGGTCTGTGAGTCGACAGGATCAGCTGGGAACATCATGAACGTTTTCTCCTCCATCACAACACTTTTCATTTCTCCATGCAGCAGCAGCAGTCACGCAGGATGGAGATGAGCTATTACATTTCATTTTCCTTGTTTATTTATGCTCCATATTTATTGTATATGTCATTTATTTCCTCTGTGACTTTGACTGCTGGGAGGCACTTCTTTACTTCTAAACTTTGCTCGTAATGTTTACGACCATCTTCATAAATCTATATGCGTAAAATCTGAAGGACTGGTGTCCCAGCAGAGAATTAACTTTTTCACTGTTTTATTTAACGACCTGCAGGAAACGTTAATAAAAAAGACGGCAGTTTAATAAAAGAAAATTACTTCCATCTGTCCTGCGGTGTTTCGCTCTGTGTGTTGTCTTGCGTTCGAACGTTACTGAACAACTTCAGGTAAATTAATTTTCTGTCCTCCGTGTCATCTTTTGTGTGAGGTGCTGCTGCGTCGCTCTCAAGGCTCCCAGGGTTCAGTGGCAGGTCAGGTGCTGTTCATCACGCCAGCAGAGGGACGAGGTCATTAATAACAGTCCAGGTAGGTGAAGCCACAGCTGCTAACCTTGACTGTGATCTTTTCAATCCGAACAGCAGGGCAGTCGTCAGGGGACTTGTTACTAAGCAACAACAGGATGTCACCGTTAACTACAACATTTCTCTGGAAATTCTCCGTGAAGCTTTTTGTGATTCAGAACAGGGACAAACGCTGACTTAGAGTTCAGGTTTTTGTGCTTTCAAAAAACAATTTCACGGCTTTTTTGATTTTTTTAGTCTGAGAGAAAACTAAATCTGTGAGTTGTGTTTTTCCTTCACAGACACAAAACCACGGCTTGTTGTTCTGCGATGTCATGTGCACAAAATGTTCCCGGTGACAGACAGCAAAACAAAGTTCAATAGAATTCTGTCAAGGCTGTTTGCAGGTAGGAAAAGAACACGTCTGAGTCTGAACAAAGTTGAACTGTGGATTGGTTTCACCTCACGACTGCACTGAGTCCATCCAGCTGAATCATGTTGGTCCAAAGTTTTTCTCGGTCAACATTCAAACAGGATCTCGTGAGATGTCGAATAAAACACAGAAGTTTTAAGGTCACACATTTTAAATTTGTTGTGTTTCATTTAACACATCTTTTAAGTTTTGGAGGTGCAGAAAAGGAAAGTTAAACTAATTCCATCTGGCACCTGACAGACTCCGTCTACGTCTGTGGTACATAAAACTTTGTGCCATCTGAACTGAACTTATGTGACTAAACATAACTCGTCATGAAGTCGTGCTGGAAAACACAAAACCAGACATGCTGCAGGGTGAAGGTCAGAGGCCACGTCGAGGATCCGTCTGTGTGATCAGCTCGGGCCACACCGAAACCAGGTGAAGCCAATCAGCTGTGACGACTCTCTGCTGGCCAAATGCATGAATCATGCAAACACACGAAACATGTATTTATTCCACTTTCAGTGTGATTAATGTGATGTTGAGCGTCGCCAACAAAGGAGAAGAAAAGTGTGAATCCGGTGGACATTTATTAACACCACTTTTTTTCACTAAATTGTATCATTTCTGTGTAATTGTTTGATTTTCTAAACCTTCCCAATGATCACACGAGTTGTGAGGTGTTGCTAGAGGAAGTTGTCCATGTGTGAATTAGGCGAGGGGGAGTTTTCAGAGCTGACCTGATGTTCCCGTCCACCATGAAGCTGCTTCTCGACCTCTCGCTTAAAATCAGCCCACTTTTTCTAACTCCTCAAAAAGCCCTCGGCTCTGAACTCACAGCCTTCTGTCGCTTCACCTGCTTCATTTTGTTGCTGATGCCAGAAACTTAAGCCTTCAAATGAAACTTGTTTTCAACTCTCAGTCGAGATGTTCTTATTTCAAGTTCACTTTCGACTGTTGCTTCCAGCATTTCTGCACAAAACTTTTTATGCAAACCGGGTAATTAGTTTACAGCCATTTATAGTAAATTGTGGGGATGATCAGAAAGCTTGTGCTTGTGCATACGATTTGAGGATGATGGAGGCAGATTTCTCCAGCTGAACACACAGAGTTTTATACGTGTGGCTGCAGAATATTTCTCCTTCAGTTAATCAAACTAGAAACATTCGGCTGTTTGAGAGAAAAGTAAAGCTGTGAGACATCTGAACAAAGTCACCGGCATCAACGAGAGCCCTTCTGACACTGAAGCGAGCTGGACCCCCACCTGGACCCCCACCTGGACCCCCAACCTGTGTTTGATCCACGCGTTATACTGAACCATGACTTCTGGCAAGAGTCCATATAATCTTTTATCCATACAGTACAAAGTCCACAGATCATCTGCAGTGTGACGGTGTGCAGCCTGCAGATGTGCAGACAGGAAGCTTCTAACTGGAGAAGATAAAAAACAAAGTGTAATGTGGAGCTGTTGTCTCGTACACGACCTTTAATCACCCCACATTCACTGAGAGCAGTTTATAAGTGTTCATCCTCTGAAACGACGAGTCCGTTCATCGTTACCGAAGCCTTTAATCCGCCTGTGGCTCTGCAGCCTGCTCACAACCTCACAAACAACAAATACATTGTTTCACGCCGACGGTTTTATTTGTGATTATAATTCTAACAGCAGTCTGACGAGATAAAAAAGGCTTCTACATGATAATAATGCTTTGTCATTAGAGGGAGGCATTAGGATGTCCAAACAGCAGACGGAGCGAGCTCGTGCAGACTGATGGGAGCACCGAGAGAAAACATCTATTTGTCTAATGAGTTAAACTGCAGGTTTAACAGGACGAGCTGTGATTTCCCCTCCTCAGCTCTGAGTCTGTGCAAACATAATGAGCTGGTGTTGGCTGAGAGACACAGACACTGTGATACAGACAATCACCTGCAGATTTATAACGACTTGGTTTCATTTCTGCGGGAGCTGTAACGGAGATAAAGTAAGAAAATGAGGCTGTAACGAGGGAATATGGTGTCATTATGAAATAATGATGTGCTCGTGTGTGAGATCACAGCGTGATCACATCCCTCCAGTCCAAACACAACAGCAGCCGCTAACACAGAGCCGAGTTTGCATCGAGCCAATCGAACTCCCAAAACAACATTAACGTCCCGTGGTGAGGTTCAACACGTCAGCAAATGAGTTTAGATAAAAAAACTCTCAAATCACATTTTGAGACAACGTTTAAAAACAGCATGAAAGATGATAATTAACGTGTGTCGGCGCTGATGAAGCCTGACAGTTAACTAACGGCAGGTGATGAAAAGACTGTTTAGTGTTGATGAGATGCTTCAGCAGGAAGGTGACAGTGTCTGTGTGTCAGGTCCACACTGGGGTTTTCTTTTTGTTCCTCCAGCTGAATGTTTGAACTCTGAAGTGACGTCTGTGCAGAGTTTGACACTGAGATGCTAACCGTTTCCACATGTGCTGCTCAAAGTGTACGTTTTCTCCGAGCTAACCTGCAGGCATGATTTGTGCAGCTCGTCTCACTGTGGACGTGTCAGACGCAGCAGCCTGCTCAGAGGCCAGAGGCAAAGTTGTTCTTGTTCCCCTCCGGCGTCGGTTCTTGAAGCGCTGCTGGTTCAGCCCGTGTGAATGAGAGAGAGTGATGGAGTCAGGAGCTGGTGGAGGTGAGTTATTAATGACACTTTCTCTCTGAAAACCACAGTTCACGTGCTGTTGTTGAGTCAACAGAGAACGTACGTAAATGAGGTCGGCGACATCAGAGAAGCGGGAGAGTGTGTGGACGAGATCCTTAAATTTTAATTTAGTTTTCAATCTAAAAGCGCTCGGAGCGGCCAAACTGACAAAGGAGGAGCTGCTGTGTGGACACCGTCAGCAAAACATTTCTGGAGCTTCACAGTGAAACTGGAGACGTGATTTAAAACATCGTCTGTCTCCATGCAGCTCGTCTGCTGAGAGCACAGTCTGATCTGAGGAGGCAGCGAGCGAGGAGAAACTGCCTCTAAAGCTTCTGACCGTCAGTCGAGTCGTCACGATCGTGTTGTGTAATATCCTCTGAGCTTTGTCAGACCTTTTGCTTCCTGTTCCTGTGTGAGAGCAGTTTAAACAGGAGTCTCTGTTATACCATCACGATCTCTCTCTCCTCTCGTGTACAGACGTGATCCGCTGACCTGCTGTCAAAAGGCCACTTCTCTGACATTTAGTCTGCGGGAGGACGTAAAACAAAAGAGGAAGACGAGGAGAAGGTGTGCGACCTGTGTGTGTTTGTCTGGGGATGGTGGAGTGATAGAAGACGGCGCGCTGGTGTCGGTATCAGTCAGATAAGCCGCCGTATGAATCTGACCTTTCTCTGACCTTTTGGAGGTGGATTGGTATCGCTCTGCCTCCGTCAGGTTAATGACCTGCCAGACTGACTGATCCATGAGAGCACTGGACTGTGACAGGAACACACACACACACACACACACACACACACACACAGACCAGGTCAGGTCAAAACTGCACTTTAGCCGTACAAATGTCTTCATGAGACCTCTGATCTCACAGTGCGCGTGTCTGTGGACTCAGAGAAACGAGTCTCCGGGCTGGAGGTTTATTCTTTGACAGCGTCCGGTGGTCGACTCACAGACACGACTTCAGTAACGGGAGATAAACAACTGTTCGGCTCAGCTGTTAGCCAGGGAGCTGTCGTCACGCTAGCGAGCCTTTAAATCAATATCTTTGCGTGCGGCTGACAAACAGTAAATATGTTCTGACGGGATGATCGACAACAAGCAGGGAGGCCATCAAACCCAGTGTCACGTCCAAGGCTAATCTCTCAATGTTTCAGGTGATCAGAAGCTCCTCCCTCCTGATCTCTGCACCTGCTGGGAGGCCTTTAAGAGCTCCGGGTAGCTCCACCCACTCTCTCGCCTCCACCTTTGGTTGTCTTTGTTATCCATGGTCTGTCTTTAAATGTTAAGTAAATGTTTCTTTGGCTGCATTGATTTCTGTTTGACTCAGTGTTGCCGAGGTCGTAGTTTCACAGTTTCAGTGAGACTACAGTCACGTATTGTTCTGTGAATGTTCTGTATTTTTCAGCCTTGAATAAAAACTTGAGAGACGTCAGCGTCTCAGTTATAATGTGTGTAACTGATGCATCACCAGTTTTTATCCTCACATCTCAAAGTTTGTACCTGCTGCGCTTTATTTTTTATTTCTTTGCTGATCTGAACTTCCTGCTTTTGAACCTGGTTACATTTGCACATTGATGTCGACTCAACTGTCTCTCAGTCTCGACGCCTCGTGAT
>OMLP01022290.1:79130-96189 GCA_900302685.1 Spondyliosoma cantharus | reverse complement strand
AACATAAGGCAAAAATTTGGATAGATCATTAAAAGCAGGTGGATTTACAGAGAATACAGCGCAGGGTTTTTATTTTTATGAGCACAAATGTAACTGTAGCAACCAAAACTGCAGCAATAATGCAATTAAAAAATGATGTTGATGTGCAAGTGTGAGTAGAACTGACAGATCGCTCATTTACAGGGCATCTTGGTCAAGACCATTTATTTCCTGTAGTCTCCGCCGGCTGACCCTCTTTGTGTGAAGCTAAGCTAACTGGCTAGCAGCTGCTGGTTATGTATTTTTTTTTTTTTTTAAACATTCAGACATGAGAACTGTACAAATCTTCAGATCTAACTTTTTCCCAGGAAACAAATCCGTACAAAACGAACAAACGCTGACAGAGCCAACATGACACCGACACAGACAAGCTTGTGGTATGCAGGTCTACATATAAAGCACTTATATGTCCCACGTTATTGGAAGGCTGCTGACATCCATTCTTTCTGCGCACTGTATGATTGATAACAAGCTTTTATGTCCGATTAATACCGTAGGAACTACGGCGCAACAGCTGCGCATTCCAGGGTGTCTGCCTCCACCACGGAGGTACTGACTGAAACGAGTGGGAAAGAAGAAAGAGGAGAAGATGGTTTGAGGGGAGCGGCCATTAAACCATTACGTATCAATTACAGCATCAAAGTAGCCAAAAGTTCTGAGTCACAAGTTTTTTTTAATTCCTCAACTGGGAGAAAAGACTGAGATCAAGGAAGTGAGTGAAACTTGACGAAACGACATAAAATGCTGATTTGGTGTTTTTTTTTTTTTTTTTTTTTTTAAGCCGCACCGAGAAGGAAAGCGAAGCAGCCGATGCAAGGCGAAAGAAAATCGCTATCAGAAAGGTTGAATAAGGGTTAAAAGAAACCAAGAATTAGTCCAATTGAAATGGGATTAAAAACTAATCAAAGAGCACAACACAGAAATCAATCAGAGCCTCTAAAAAGAGGCCATATGTTTCGACAGCTTTGCCTAATGTATTCCTGCTCCTCGAGCCACAACCTCCAGCGAGACGTGCTGCGAAAAACAGTGTCAGACTGACACCACTTGGCACATGCAGCAGGAGAACGGCTCCTTTCAGGCCGTGCCAACACCGGCTGTCCCCACCCCGGCCCTGCAGACACCGCCTCTCCCCCTCCGAAGACGTAATGGTGGGGGCCTTCACCGGTCCACCGGCTCCATCCCCTCCACCCTACCTCGTCTAATGCTGATTACTGATCACAGTACGATATGACCATGAACCTAAAATATTCATTACAGTTTACAGGACCACAGGGTTTTTGTTCAAGGCTGTGAAAAGTTGAAAACGCAACGAAACGTGAACTAGAAGTCCAACGTTGTCACACGTCCGTAACACTTCCAACAGAAGTGTCTGAATCGAACGTGAGGTGGAGCTGAATTGATCATAATCAATAAGTTGCTCTGAAACTGATCCTGCCGGTTTGATAAGCGCTTCATTGTTTGAGTCATGTTTCGAGCAGAGATGGCTCAAACGTTTTCTTCCTCTTAAATGTGCATTTGCTGTTTTTTTTTCCTTTTGCTTTTTAATCACTGCAAATTCAACATTGTTGGGTTTTGGATTAGGGAATCTGCAGATAACTTTCGTAATGTATTTATGTCGGTAGATTAAAGCTGAAGGAAGCGCCGTGGTTGTTTCAGCTAGCTTCCTGTCCGTTTTGCAGTCAGCGATCCCCTTCCTCCCGTCTACGTCGCCGAACTGGCATGACTCCTCCCAGCTGTCCTCGCCTGTTCTCTCTTCTTCAAGCGTATTTCATCACTTGTCTGGCTGTATAAGCCGTCACCAGGAGCTCTGGAACTGCTGGCTTTTCCCTCATCCGTCATTGTTGAGCAGTGCAGGTACCAGAACAGGAGGAACCTGCTCTCTGAGTGTTTTGCCTGAGCAGACAGGACCGCCTCTTTATGGAACTCTCTGTTCTGATTGGATAAAGATACCAGACCATTTCTTTACTCTTTCAGTACATTTACATGAACAGCTTAGTCGGATTACAGCCATAGTTCGACTATGCTACTCAATCGGACAACTGCAATTGTCCGAGTATAAATGGCGGTGAGAAAATCGAATTATTGGCCGAAGCATGTCATACCCCGGTACGATAGGTGGCGCTGTGCCCATTTCAACTAGTGGTAATAGAGCCACCTCCAGCTGACCTCTTTATGTCACCAGCAACAACAAACTCTGGCTCGGCATTCGAGAAAGATGGCGTACGAAGAGCAAGACGAAGCTACATGTTTGCACATTTCGTATATGGTGTACACGGTAATTACACAAACTAGATGCACAATGACGCTCTCGCTTGCGGTTATTTCGGAGGAAAGACGTCGCCGCCGCCGCCGCCGTCCTCCTACTTCCGGCTCACAGCCCTGGGAAAAAAATCTCGAGCCTGCACAGAACGCAAAATCCGAATCCAATCTGATGTAACGTATACATGCACGAGTAATGCGACTATCAATCGAATAATCAAGGTGTTTTAATCCGACTACGAGAAATCCGATTCGGTCCGATTTTAGTCAGACTAAGGTGTATACATGCATCTTAAAAATCCGATCATAGTCGGACTAACCCAATAATTCGGTTTACTCGAGCAGGCGGAGGAGAGAAGCGTTACCGACCAAACACTCACACCAGCTATCGAGCTATTAAACACTTAATTTAATAAGAAAATAAATCAATAAATAAATCTTTAATTGATAGAAATGATCATATGTTGCAGCCCTAACATTAGATTTATTCTTATATTTAAAGGATAAAGATAAGTTGATGTCACGGCAATCAGCTAATCTTAATGATAAAGATAATATAAAGGATATAGAAGAATAATGTTGAAGACACACAGAGAGAGAGATTAAATGCACATGTTGTTCCGTGTTCTGAGGTGTGATACATTAATGTTATCACTAAATTATCATCTTTTATCGCCAAGACGTTTTCTATCGAATGTGCCAGCTGTTAAGGTGTTGACAGGATTCTTCTCATGGAGATCAGTCTAAAAGATTTTTATGTCTGAATGGCAAACACCTCTATGGTTAACCAGCTTTGTTACGCATTTGTTCAGTTTTCAAAACAAAAAACATATTGCAATCTAAGCCCTTAATATGAAAATGATACGACTGCTACTTCTATGTAGTCTTTTCATGGGACGTCTTGTGTGAGATTGTTAGTCCTGCAAGTCCTCTGTTGCTTTCACTCTTGTTTCTCCCATTTTCCCCGAAGCGTGAGCGCAAGAGAGTCGTATGCCGTACCAGGACAAAACTCTGACTCTGTGCTGTATATAAATAAACTATCCTCGACTGTCTGACTTTTGTCTGAAGATCGCTGAAGTAAAATCTACAATAATCACGTCTGTGTCCCTCTGTGCTCTCATCCTTTAAATATCCTCCTCCTCATGCCTTATTTATAAAGTGAAGTGAAGCCTTGAGACAACCTGACGTGCATGACAAAGACTGCTTCACACGGACACACAACACGCACACACACACACACAGACTCAGACACACACATGTAAATAACACAAGCATGTGCTTAACAGAGCAGAGGAAAACATCGCATCAGAGCGATGAAAGTGAAGTGAAGTGAAAGATGAAGTGTCAACTTTTGAATTAAATGATTGATAATTGATTCATCAGTTTAACTAATCTCTTAAGAAAAAACGTCAAAATTGCAATTTATCTATGCAAATATAAATATATATTTTCTGTTTTGTTTTACTCGTCCCTGACAATAAACTGAAGATCTTTGGGTTGAGGACAAAACGAGACATTTGAGGACATCTTCATGGACTTGGGACATTTCATAGACCAAATATCTTATCAAGTGAGATAATCATTTTATATAATTGTCAGTTGCAGCCCGACAGCCTACATTCAAGGTGATATGGTCGAAATCCAAGTTACAGGAAGAAAACGCATTTTTCCAGCATTGAGACAAAATCACTGCAATATTTGAACAGAATTTACGCAGAATCATCAAATTTGCACACCAGACTTTCCTACAGAGATAACAGAATTTACTTATTCATATTGTGTTAATATTGAATTACAACCATAAGCACAATCAATGTTCCCTGAAAGAGCTCGATGAGATAGGACGCGCTCGTCTTACCTGAGTAAATAAATGTCCGACATCACTCTTCAGCTGAGAGACAATAAGACGACAGTGTGGTGAAGAGTCAGACGGGCTACACTTAACAGCATGATGCAGCTTACGGTAATACAATTTAGACCCACGTGCTGCTTTAAAGTGAGGAGGTGGGGGGGGGGTCGACGCTGGACGACATGAAGCAAGCCTGCATAAAACTGAAGGGAAACTACATGTCCTCACAACTTCACACACACACTGGGCGTCACTGTAACACACACACACACATTCCACCCATTATGAACAGATATATTAGTGACTCACACTTCGATCTTTCTCTGGTGACATCATGCTTTGTTTCCCCCCCTCTGGGGGCTCATGTTTCTGGGACAGTCTGAATGAGACTTTGAGCTCCTTCTTCTTACACGCCGGCCATTCAACATGCCAGCATCAAAGCATCCAGCCAGCAGCGAACGAGTAGCTAAAACTGCCCGAGTCTTCCAGGCCTATAATCAGCCCGAGGGCCAGACTAAAGATACTCGCACAGACCAACAACATCATCACTTTCCTCTGGTGGAGTCTCAAATTCGGCAGTGCCTGTTTTTCTAAATCCTATAAAGCCATTTTGGAAGAAATAAGACGTCAGTGTTAAAATGTAATCGGCCGAAATCTGGAAGTCATCATCACTCAGGGAACTGTTGTCAGGGCTTGTGAATCATTCCGTCATTTTCATTTCGTGCCAAAAGTCATCTTGTGAGGTGCCACCTTATGAAAAACAGCAAACGTTTTCTTTCACTTTGCAGAGCTGAATGTGACCCTGCCGTTTTCTGTGCTCCAGTTTCTCTCCATTCCAGCTGAGCACCGATGGATAATAGAGTTGAACGAGTGCATCATTATCTATATAATTCAATTTCCGCACAGTCGCAAGACTGTCGTACTATCTAGTTTTACAAGAGGCCTGATCTAATTTTTAAATATAGCACCAAGTCCCAGATTCCTGATTTTCTCTGCTTCCTCCTGTGTCCTAGCTTTGTGTCGGGGAGGTAGTCTGCTGGGACAAACATGGACTGAGGTCAGCATGTGCACACACAAAGTGCACAAAGACAAGTTCACATGCACAGATGACAGAAGTAAAGCACGGCTCTTCTTACATTTGGCTGAAGGCACGATGTTAGATGACACCAGTTCAGACTTTGTGTTTCCATTGTTTGTGACAGCTAAAAAGCTTCACTTTGTGTTCAGGTTTTTTCCCTCCAGCACCAAATGTTTTACAGTTATCTGAGAGACTTTGACAATTCATCAGTTGGAGAGAAACAAAATACAAATGTCTCTGGCATATCAAGACTGTTAATCTCCAAAGAGTAGGAGTTTTTCATTTACTATGAAAGTTTGTAGTCAGAGCTCAAAATAAGAAATTGGATTGAGTCAATTAATCTAACACTAAACATGAGTGCTGCACAAAGATGTTTTTTTTTGCAGTGTGGCCCGAGAGGATGGCAGAGTCAGTCAGTTCACAACTTTGGTCCAGGCTGAAATATCTCAAGAACAACTGGATGTAAAGCCATGAAACGTTGCACAGACAGTCGTGGTCTTCAGAGAGACGAGCCGACTCTTCTAATCTCCTCATTCTTCATGTCGTGCCGCCGGCAGGTCAACATTCTTCTGTTCTCGGTGGAAAATCCTGACAATTGGATAGAGTGCCATTAAATATGGTAAACGCATGAAGTGTAATAACTTTGGTGAAACCCCGACTTTTAATTTAATTTCAACAAAATTTCATTTGAAAGTTGGTTTTTGGCTCCAGCTGTAAATTTACTGTCAGCTTCAGCTCTATTTGTATTTAGAACCCAACAGATATGCAGTTATTGGGGCCAATGCCGATACCTCAGTCGATTTACACACGTTTTTGCAGTGATCCCTCAAATGTATTGGAGGCAGGATAGCTCACAGTTTAACAATAAACGTTATTGTCTAAAAGCGAACTGAAACAGTAAACTTCACTCAACATTTAGCGAATTATAAATCATTTTCTGCACTGTGTTCATTAAAACCAAAGATGTTTCCATAATACTGGCCCGCCGATACACATACCTGCCAATCATCAGCATGTTGGGATTGCCATAGTGAGCATGTTAGCATTAGCTCAAAGCACCACAGCGCCACCAGCATGACTGTTGACTCTTGGTCTTAATTGCTTAAAGCTCACAGTGAGTGTCAAAATACATTTGATTAAATGAATCGAGACGACCATCTTTTTTGTAATCACTGACATTGCCCATGAGACGCTGTCACTGTTAGTTATTTCAATGGGCCGCCCAAACACCAAAACATGTCTGCAAAACAGGCAAACAGAAAAAAAAAAAGTGTCATCTAATAATACTTTAGACTATGTGGCATTGATTCATTCAAGTATTTGTCCCTATGACATTTAACAAAAAAGGGCTTTTTTAAAAAAAAAAAAAAAGTATAAATATTTCATTTGTAGGCAACCATGAATCACATCTGATATTTATTAGAAGCTGTAATTTATGAACACAGCTGCTGTCTGTGATCAAATTACCATCACGTTCTTATTCACCTGCCAGTGTGGCAGCAATCACAAGTTGGGATTATTAAGACCAGGCGAAAGTGGAACACTGTGTCACATAATCAGCTCTGCATCCTTTAGATCTCCCCTGTTAAACACTCAAGGGTTATAAACACCTCAGACTGTAAAGTCTGTTAAGCTGCATGTTTCCTCCTATAGGATCACATTTTCTTCTAATGGCACCGTCTCTCCGACATCAATAACGGTGAAACTCTCTCTCCTCGTCCATCACACATTGTAATAAAATTACAGCATACTGCAGCAGAACTACCCTGCAGGCGTGAGCATTATGTAAACCACATTTTTCTGTCTCGTCATCGCTGGAGACAAATATGTCGCTTCATGTTTTAGTCATGTTTGCCGGACGTCAATTAGTCAGAGATTACCATAAAGCCGTTAAACACCGACATATTGTCTTTAGCGTTAAAGCCCACTGTACGTTTTTGTGGCACGCGAGATTAGAGTGAGCATGAAGGCGGTGAGTTAATCTGTTGGCCCGCTGCGGGGATTTATCCCTATAAATCACTTTGAGTGATTAACCGTGGTCAGTAATGCCATGACATCATCAACACCCTGTAATGCTCCAGCTCCAGGCAGCTGTGTCCCGTTAGCGCTTTCCCAAAACGTTAAATGTTAGAAGTGATATTGAAGGGTAATTTCCACACTGGATCACTTATAAAATACGTCCGGTTATATTGTGTTTTGACACGTTCAGGTCTGTGCTTCTGGCCACATCTCAATTAGTGATGTCACGGCAGGTAATTTGCCTCTGATGTGAATCACCTGTGGCCTGTTCTTCATGTCCGTATGCCCGAGCTGGTTTACATCAATAGGCTTTTTTCACATCTGGTATTTTGACTCATCAAAGCACAGGTGTTGTGCCGTTGTACGTCACCTTTGAAACAAACAGTTAAATGGAAATTAAATGGAACCATCATTATTGACTTCATCACTTGCATCTGTGATTTTACTTCCTTCTCTTTGAAAAATGGATGTAAAGCCATTAAATGTAGATTCTTTTCCAGGACCCTGAAGTCTTCAGTACTTCAAAGTGTCTTTTAATTTTATCCACAGCCACTGTCCTTTAGGCCATCATGACTCGATCTGGCTACAGAGGCAGTTGGGATTTGCCTTAATCATTGAATTCTCTTTTTGCCTTTTTAATTTGACCTTTTCCCCGCCAGCCCTTTCTCACGAATAACGCATCAAATGCGGCAGCCTGGTCAGTTACCCTACGCTTCTAAGTTTGACGTTCTAGCAGAAAGGACAAGAAAAGTCTGAGCTGGAGGGTGTCGGGCTGGGTCGTGTGCAGGACTCACCCCCAGGAGACTGGGGATCAGTCCTGTATGTGACCAACTCTCAACAATGAGTTCTTGTTTTTCTTAATTACATGATGTAAGTGAAGTGGGGCAACATTATTTCAACTAGTTACGCTGGTTATTTTCTGTTAGACAATGTTTATAACATTAGTTATTTTTGAAAGACCAGATGTTGCAAGAAGTTTTCACTTGAGCAAGGAGTCGTTCGTGTGTGAAACCGACACCGGGGGCGAGTAGAGCAGCACAGTTTGATGTTTAATCAAGCTGCTGTATTTGACAAGTTGGGAGTGACAACGCGTTGTTCACTGCAGGGGTTTTATTTGGCTACCATCATCTAAAATAGACCACCTCCATAATAGAAATGAAAACAAAAGCAAAATAATAAAACATAAATACTGAGAGGATAAAAAAGTCAACACACTATGTCACATTGCAAAAACCTTATACATGTGTGCCAAGGAGGTGTCAGGAACTGCCTGACACCTCTGATTAACAATCTCCTCAGGGGAAACCCAGACCTGAGATTTCATTGGGAGCTTCTAGCAGGATTTCATTTAACAAATATTGTAAATTTGCATTTAAAAAATGACTTGAATTAGGTCCTAGGGAACAATATCTGCAGTGTCTGCAAAACAAGTAGCCATGTAACTAAGCTTGCCACTCATTTCCATTTCCAGTTATCCAAGATAATTTGACATTGATCAGAGAATCAGTCCTCTAATCATGAAGAATTAAGTCCGAATAAGAAACAACAATATTGTGATGGTTAGGCAACAGATTGGTCTCTTGTTGGTTTTCCGTTCCATTATGTTTTTAGAGACCATTTTACACCTCATCGTCATCACCGGAGATAAAATGAAGTGCAACGAGCCACCTGTGGCCTTGGCAGCAGGTCTGACAGCTAGCGTCTTTAACACAGTGAACTACATGACTCAGATACATAAAATGAACTTTCTTCATTTGTTAGCAAGTCATTTCATCGCTACATCTTTTTTTTGCCGCCAATCGGGTAACTAGCTTCGAGCTAATACAAACAGTGTTTTAATCATGCAGTGACCGAATTTTCTTTTCTTTTTTTATTTGAAAGACAAACACACACACACACACACACACACACACACACACACACAAGCCTTGAAGACTTGGATTGTTTGTTCAAAAGAAATCTGACAGCAGCGGCAACATTTTAATTTACCGGCGGCTTCATGAGATAGCCATGTCTGCAGCCTTAAAACCAAAAAGGGTCAGTGAGGTCTTTTCATATATAACAGGTTACATTGCTGCTCTTTCATGAATTATTTCTTTTAACCTGAAACAGAAGTAGCCATCTTCCCAGAAGGATCACAAGCAGCACAGGATGTTGTATTGTAAAACCCCTCATGAGCACTGAAACAACCTGCCTCTGCAGTTATATGCTGCTGTTATGCAACTGACACACTTCTCTGAAGTGAACTGAAGCTCATGCAGGAATAGGAAAGGCGGCCTGCACATCATACTGCAGCGCTGCGATGAGTCAACGTGTGGGCAGTTGTCTGTGGTGGACCGTCAGTTTTGCGAACTGGGTCACTAGAACATGAAGGAGGAGGGGAGCGCATCGGAAATGTGGTGGAAAACTCTCTGAACTTTGCAGCGACAACACCTTAAAACAGTTCAAGAGTTTCTGTTCATGCATAAGCAAATAAAAACACGCTTTTTCACTCTCGTCCTGGAGGCGCGCATGAAAAGACTGCAGTGGGTAAAAATACGTGCAGCTTCTTGTTTCTTTTTGTCTCCTGTCTTAAACACATGTGTGGTGACCGATGGGGTGACCTGAAATAACTCAAACACTGTGAATAATGAGTAACAATCAGAAAGGTAACATCTGAGGTGAATCATATCCAGTTTATTTCAAATTTACAGGTTTTATAAGCAAATGCTTGACATTAACTGCTTTGCTATTTGAGTTTTTACAGCTACATCAGACAAACCAGGTGTGACTTACCTTTAAGTGTATGATAACAAAAACAAACAAACAAAAACAACAATGCCACACATTAATAGTATTGTCTACAGAAATCTTGCCCTTTTAGAGCCTATGTGCCTGCACAAAACTTCAAAGCCCATGCTAATAATATACTTCAGTTTGATTTTTAGACCATCATCTTGGCTGGCATGTCAGACATGAGAAGTATCGACGGCTGTATACGTCTACAAAAGTGCTCTTCAGGAGGATCATAAAACAGGGTTTCTGTAAAACCCAGTCGCCAAAATTAAATGTTGGCATGTTGGTTTCACGGTTCTGCAAACCATAGATGCATTTTAATTTGTATACGTGTCATGTTACTTTCTCAGTGCATGTGTATGAGCTGAAACTTTCATGTCGGGAGGTGGAGGGCAGCAAAGATAAACCTCGGCGAGATGGCTGCCAAGCCAGAGACCACTGTTCAAGACAGCGTTTCAACATCTGTAAGCTGGAAACCACTGGATATTTTCAACAAGATGTTGGCGACAGAACCCGGTGAGCCAAAACCTGATCTTTTCCCAAACCGAACGAAGCGTTGTCACAACATAACGCTGAAAATTGAACGTAAAAAACAAAACAAAGAAATGTAGCTTCAGTGGTTTTAAAATTGTTGTTTTGCAGATTTTAAATCCAACAACAAAGACACAGCATGTTATTTATAACCTCCCACCCACACACATACACAGACACACACACACACCATCATCCCTATGTATGAACACATATTTTCTACCATGTCAGAGGCAGAATGACAGAAGCCTTTTTGTCAGTTGCCATGGTCAAAGTCACAGTTTTTATGACCTATTGAGCATCTGCTCCGCTCATTTCTGAGAGCTGTCACCAGGAGCCATCAGAGGGAACAGCACAGGGCCTCTTCTTTTATTCTGCGGCAGAAAAAAAAATGGAAAGTTGTATTGTAAGCTGTGGTGCTACAGCATGAAAATATACTGAGCAGACAGCATCCATTCATATCACAGACAGCCAGAAAAATGAAGGAACTAATTAGTCAAAACGGCTTAAATGGTTGGAGTGAAAACCTGCGTACATATGGCTCACAGTGGCACCACTGAGCTCGGTCTTTAACACTGCACAACCAGAAGTGACCAACTGAAACGTTCACACTCTCCATCTGTCAGTGTTCTCCAGATCAGAACAAAAACAGACTTTTTTAGGAAACACGGGAGTCATGCTTGAGTATTTTTACCTAATTTTTAAGTCAAATGCACACACACACACACACACACACACACACACACGCACGCATGCACGCACACACATACACAGCCATTTTGGTGGCCTTAGTTCTTACTTCCAGACAGAAAACAGAGTTCAACAGATTCCAAAAAGTATAGTCACTCCTGTTCATCCATTAAAACCCTTGTGTAAGAGCCACTTATGCACATTTATTTACTTCACACTAAAACAGTTTTGTGTATGTTTTGAATAGTGTAATATAGGTAGATTAAACTAAGGTAATGTTTAGAATGTGCTATTATTCTGTCCTTGAGATGCAAGAAAGAAGGTACATATATTTTTTCTAGTTTGATTATTAAAAAAGTCTGACTGCATCATAATATTCAGAGGCGGGACGTATTTAAGTAGATTTTCAAGGTATCAATACTTAAAATTTTTACTTTTACTGCTTATATTCTGACACAAACTTACTTTCTTCTCCTTATATTTTCAAAACAGGCGTGTTGCTTTAGTTTTATTGCAGGGGAATTACCGATGATTTTAATTTTTGCATCATTGCACGCTGCCTTCCCAACATCACAAGACTGATTTCCATCCATCAGTGCATATTACGCACATCAGACGTTAAAGACGTAACAACATGAAAACAGAAAAGGCGTGTTTGTGTCTCGTATCTCTGCCTGGATTATCTTATTCTCTCAGTTTGTTGCTGTGCTCGGGATGCTTTACAAACCCCAAATACTTGCATTTGATGTCCTGGGAATAAGACTCCGCAATAATCCATCTTTCTGGTGTGTTGACAGCTCAGACAAATTCTACGGATTCTACCTTTAAGTCTAATAATCTTTGAATTATAATAATATACGTGAGGTTCCTATAGCATTTACACAGAAATGGCAGAAATGTCATTCAGGGAAACTTTACTTTTATAATCTGAGTAAATTTCAGAGTGTGTGCTTTGCTACTTTCACTTTTGATGATATGTAATGTGTGTTATAATGTCTCTTAATAGGAATAAAACATCAAGTCAGTAACGGACCAAACCAAGACGTAACTTCTTAAAAGGAGCTGCCTGACATGATCTTATAATATTGGATTTCAGATAAATGACAGTTGGATTTATTTCTATCAAACACGATAGAGAGGTCTTTGTCTTTGTCTCAAAACTGAGACAAAGACCTTTCAGAACAAGTGGCCTTTGAACTTGGAACATGGTAGAACAGCCACTACAATAAGTAAAGTGTTGTCACTGGTCGCCATCATGGCCTGAACTAATAAAACAAAAACCAACTGGACGTGTCAACAATTCTGGCACAGTGGAACGTTCACACCGTATCATCTAAGTGCTACCGTCCACATCTGGGTCTCAGAGTTTGAAAATTGGCTAGACAGTTTAACTAAAAGCACAGTCAGCTGTTCAGCCACATACCAACAGCAGAGGACCTCCTCTGAGGCAGCCAGATGTTGAACTTCACACAATCACGCAAGGTCGGGCGTAGCATAATGTCAAAGAATATATATTCTCAATTCTTATCACCGAGAGCCTTCATTGCTCTTCACTCAGTTTCTGATTCAACTCAGTCTCAGTTCACTGGGGGGGGAAGCTGCACTGAAATGTCAGTTCTCCAGGGAGGTGCAGTGGCTGCAACATGTCACTCAGCAGCCGACAAGATGTTAACAGTGACATAAATTGTAACCTGAAGACTTTAGACTGCAGAACGACACTGTACTCTGAAGTCCAAGTCGAATGATGTGTTCGTATCTGACTGCACTTCAAGCTAAAAACAAGTACTGATCATTATATATTTCTCAAAGAAGCCTTCAAATCACAACAGGAAATTCAATTTCAGAGACAACATCGACTTAAAAACAGGCAACCGGACCAGAAACAAGCCACGGTGTAAAGACCACCCGACATCGACCCAAACCGTTCATGTTTGACGTCCTTATCTCTTGCAGCCATCAAAGCAAACATGAAGCCAGACCTGAAACCTCTGGACAAGATGGGAGGAGTCGCCGTCGCCTCGTGTCACATCTCGTATTTGATCTGTGACAAAACTCTTGTCCTCAACACTCCGTATTGTATAACAGCTTGATATGGAACGTATAAAATATGTATCGGGTTTTCCAAGGCCAGCACACATTTCATTTTGGGTTAGCCAAGGTGGAACATGTCTGCCACTGGAGCGTGTCTGTGGACTAAACTTTCCGAACCAGGCAAACCACACACACACACACACACACACACACACACACACACACAGAGTTGGATTCAGGACACACCGAGACGTGGCATTTACGAGGGAACAAAAAAATAGCCCTTTGAACGCGACGCTGCCCAGCATTTGAAAACATCCCATCATAACATCGCTGTGCATTCACGCACTATAATAATATCATAATCATCGTCATTATTCTGGTGACGTGTGTAATTTTCAAATCAGAGATTGGATTTGCTGTGCAGTAGCTCAACGTGACCACAGTGCTCGCAGTGGTGCTTCTTTGATGAGACGTATGCTGGACGTATGCAGAGCTTCTCACAGTGTCTTGGACATGATGCAGGCTGTTGAGGAGAGAGATAATTATGCCCTTCTGCAGCATTTTTCACCACCATAATAGATGCCGTCCTACCGCAGGACACTATTTCTGTGTTGTTCGACCGTAATCTACAGCGACATTGAAATTAGTTAAGTTCAAAAGTGCAGCACGTTACACACATGATAGATCTGTTTCATTGGCAATGACATCACCCGCCATTAGTGGTATTCCCAGAGCCACGCATGGACTCCCTAGAATTGAATTACTGTATGTGTGCATTAGTGCATGATAGGGCTGGTTATAGAGCTGCAACACCAGAATGTGTCACAGCGAAGAACAGATATCAAAAACTGTCATGCATCTGAAGCTGAGAGCAAATGCTTCGTCAGATTCCTTCTATACTAATTAAAATATGTAATTCTGTCTGTAAAATGCATCAAAAAGATAGAAAGGCACAAGAACAACCATTAACTGCTGCTAACTGTAGCTGCCGTTAGCTAGTTAGCTCATTTAGCAGTGCAGCCAGCGATCTGTGGGCTTGGAGCATCAAGGGTATTTTGTTGACACAGTGAGCGTAGGAGCTTAGGAGGACGGGGGGTTGGCTGGCTAGCATGCCAACCAATAATTAATTGTCTTTGACGTAAGATCAAAACTGATGTTTCTCCACATTCTGTTGAAAATTCTAATTAATTATAGTGTTTTAAACCAAAAATATATATATATATATTGCAACTTTAACCATGTGAAATGACACATTTGTCAGATGTAATATAGATGCTGCCTATAAACAAAACTTACATCTTGAAAGTAAACATGTAAGTAAAGCTGTGATCCTGTCGTCTTTTGTGAAGCATTTTCTGGCCACTTGGAGGCAGCATAACCAGCTGTAAACAAAATGTAAACATATTTACGTCTTATAAAGTTGTAATTGGGAAGCAAACAACTGCTGGAACACACATTTAACAGCCTTAGTATTTATTTGAAGTTGTTTAATTAAATTAAATCCAATATTCACAGCTCTGCTTTGATCTCCACCAACCTCTGTAGGAAATATGTGGACCTTTAGCTGCTGAATCCTCCCATGTGTTCACCAACTGGTTGATTACTTTAAAAGTCTGTCCTTTGGTGCTGGTCTGGTAGAATATAGTGCTTTTTGAAAAATAGCAATAGTTAAAGCAGGAGAAACAAAGGCCAAAACAATGAGCTGAAAGACACTAAAATGCTTCACAGAGCATGTGTGTGTGAGCTGGAGATTTAGGCTAAAATTCTCTGTGGATTCATTAAAATATTGATTGCAGCAAGTAGGGTCCTGAAAAAAGGCTTCTTTTGGTATCCGTACATACATTGTATATCATACAGTATGAGTCTTATGTGTGGTTATTCTTAAAACACTCATCAGAAAATGGCTCCTGGGACCAGCAGAACAGCTCACGCTGATTCACTCTTTGATGAAGTCATCAAACGGCAACACATGAATGAACGGCCACCGTCTACTGTATCCCCGTGTACACCAAGGAGATGAGTAGTGTGAAGTGTGAGAGCCTGATGCAGTGGTAGCCTGTAACACACACTGCTATGAGTCAGCAATACATCCCAGACAATTACCGAGCACATGACTCCCCGTCCCAGGCAGGACAATAAAAGTCCAGCACGGGACCGCAAAGTCTTTGCAGGAATTAGTTCAGCAGACTGACTGTGTCATGTTTCCCTCAGCCCTCTCTCTCTCTCTCTCTGTGCCCGCAGTCAAACACACACGATAGAAATATCTCGGTCAACCACGGGATACTATAACATTAAAGGACCGTGTCTGCTGGCATGCTCAACAATCGCTGCGCTTTGTCGAGGTGCACTTGTTCTACTTTGCGACGAGGTCAATGGAAGGAAAGGAGAGTTCAGATCAATTCAGTGATTTAAAATGTAATGAAAAAGACTCAAACTGTGCAGCGGTCTCGCACGTCACTGCTCGAACTGTATTGTAATATACTCAAACTTACCTAAAATGAGGTTGACAAAACTTAACGATGCGATCCCAAGTGCAGGAGGAGCGGGGACCACTTGGCGCTGACACTGTCAAGCTGAGTGATGAAGTATCGTCAGGTGTCCATCAGTCCATCCCCCTCGTGATCACGCTGTGCAGAGTGGCTGCTCCGAGCCCTGTGCTACAGTACACTGTCCGATATGCAGATTCCCAGATGGGACAGTGAGCAGCAGCCTCCAGCTCAAACAGCATCGAGGACTGAAGCGCTCCAGCCTGCGTCCGATGTCTGGATCAAAGTGGGACTGCTCCCTTCCTGCTTGCATAACAATACTCTCGACACATCCTCTGCTGCAGTTGGTGCCTGTGGATCAGACTACTTAGCCGGCAGGCACTCTCTCTCTCTCTCTCTGACTTGCAAATGGACCTGGCACTGTTCCAGTCCCGGTCTCTCTGAACAAAAGTGCTGAGCTCGAACTGGGCCGTACATATACCTGATGAGCCCCTCATAAAACCGCCCGCACTGTCTTGTCTCCTTCACTTTCCATCCGTCAGAGAGCGGCTTGGCGGGTTGCGTATGCATCTTTTCCGCCTGGCGCTCAATGTCCTGAGTCACAGCCAGAGCCAGTGAACTGGACTGATTTGAATTGTCACTGCATGTTTGTAGTTGGCTGCCTACAGGGCACAGACTCCCTCGCAGGGAATCTGGGCCAAAGGAAGCCGACTCAGAGGTGTCAGCTCAGGGAAAAAAAAAAAAAAGACTGACAGGGGCGCTGACACGGTGACAGCATGGGCTCACACACACTTTTTCTCATATAATCATCGGGGTGGGGATTACAAACTGTGACTAAGACAACCCCCCCATGTGTTGTGAGGCCAGATATTTTGAAGTGACTCACGCAATCAAGTCACAAACCAGACCAAGGACACGTTGTGGATCATGACCAAATTTATTGCGTGCCTGGAGCCATGAAACAACAGGAATGCTGGTGTGAAGATCCATGGTGGGGTGATGGTGGCTTATGCTATACTCCCTCATGCAACATTAGAATAAATTGCCTCTCTGTGAAGTTAAATGGCTCTGCAGGATGACTAAAGTTCATGAGGAGAGATTACAGAGCGAGGCAGTTTTGGAAATTGGAGCCCTACATCCCTCTGTGTTGAGTCGCAGACTCAGAGATAAATGAGGATTACAGGCAAAGACGTGTACCGGCTGGACACAGAAACATTCAGAAATGTGTAATTAATCTGCACACACACACACACACACACACACACACACACACACACACACACACACACACACACACAC
>OMLP01022290.1:32357-63900 GCA_900302685.1 Spondyliosoma cantharus | reverse complement strand
AAAAAAAAAAAAAAAAAAAAAAAAAAAACAGATCGACAACCGACTGAAAACCGCTGAAGTGAAAGTCGACAAGGAAGTTGTTAATCCTGCTCTGGCACACCGGAAAGATCACACACATTATCATAAAGATGCAGAGAGCCGTGATCTGTCAACACAACACAAGCATCACAGTCACCGTTATCCTGAGACCAAAACCTCTCATGGTGTGTGTGTGTGCGTGTTTCTATTCTTGTGATAGAGAGGAGGGACAAAGGGGAGCAGGAGATAAATATTCTGGTACTTTCTTCTCTCCATCACTTTGTGTCTGTCTGCCTCCACAGCATCAACACATAAAGGTAAGAATCAATTTAACTGCCAGTTATAACTTTCAGAGTGTGGTGGTTTGATCTGAGAACTGAGTTTTTACTTTTGACTATTTGATCGATAAGATTATCCATTAATTAAAACACTAGAATTTGGAGTCAGAGTCTGACCAAATTTATATTTGACAATTAGTTTCAATATTGATAAATCTATTGTCCGCCCAACAGTCTAATACCCCAAGATATGCAATCAAACACCACAGAAGATAAAGAAACTCAGCAAATTTCACATTTGAGAACATATTTTTTGCAATTGTTACTTCACTATTGATCAGTTTTTATCATAGTTGCTAATCACTTCAATGCTGATTAACGAATTGATTAATCAACCCATCCTTTCAGTTCTAGTGACATTGAAACGGTTTAAATGGAAATAATATCGCTACAACCATGAAGACTAACTTATTTGGATTTAATGAAAAAGAACTCCATGTAGTATTGATAAATATTATAAAAATAATAATGTTACCATCATGTATAAAGTAATCAAATGAATGTTTTTGGCTAAAACCTGACAAATCAAGGTACTGCTTTGCATTGATGCAATATTTACATCAGTCCTGCTAACTGATTTGCAACATGTCCTACAACAGTCTAATGGACCCAGAGATTTGTTAAAGGGAGAGATGTCACTGTATAGCTGCTGGTTATATGGTTGAGTTGATTCATCAATAAGTCAATCAATATAAAACTAGTCAGCAAATATGCTGATAATCACTTTGTCAATAAAGTAGCTTTTCAAGCAAACAAAACCCAAACATCTCATAATTCCAGCTTGAATTGCAAAATTGTTACGTGGTAGTAAAATCAATATCTTAAAGTTACTGTTGCTGTCCGTTAATATCATACAGATCAAAATGATTGATCAAGAGAATACACATCAGATTAAATCAGCAATAATTGTGAGTTGCAGCCCGACAAAATCAAAGTGTTGACAAATGTACATGTTCTCACTGTATATAAATGTATATTATCCCATACACTTTGTAGAAAACACACATTATTTTCATCATTCTGCTTCTTTATATTTATTAATGGGCCGGTAACATGGTGAAGTCTGCTTCAGTCAGTGCTGTTCTGAGAAATGGGAACCCTGTCTGTATTTGTGTCTTTATCCAGTGGATAAGTGGGGGTGAAAGCAGGAAATGTTATCTTTCTGGAACTTGCGGCTTGCGTGCTTCTCCGTGTCTGTCATCACTCTGCTGTCTGGCAGAGAAGCGTGCTATCAGCACTGAGAGGTGACCAGATGATTTGGTCCAGCGGGCCTTTCTATGAGGATGACATAAAAGTGCCACATAAACAAAACAAAGCAAAACATGTATAACTCACAAATTATTGGAAGAGAATAATGAGAGTACTGGCGTAACAATTAACCTTAGATTGCAGTCTTTATAAAGATCAATATAACCTTATACTGTACGCTCTATTTGTCCACTCTTGTAACACTATACGGTCGACTGTAGTGGAATGTTTCCATATTGGAGCTAAAAGGGAAACCTTAGTTAAGACCTGTTGGGGCTCTGGACCCTGCTGGTCCCCACGGCTGAGCAGTTCAGAGACCAAAAGGTTTTATTTTTGTCTTCCAGGGGGAGCTGAAATAGCCAAGATGCCTGAGAAAGCGTAAGTGTATTGTGTTTCTGTTATTGTTTCCATTTGCTAATCAGAGTATCAGTTTCATACAGCAAATGGGATTCATCTATAGAAACACATAATGAAATACAGCATGGCAGCTATCACAGACAATTCATAAAGATTTTGCTATCTGTTACTGAATGCTTATTCTATATGTCCATGTCTGTTGTGTCCTCCTCATTTTCGACCCACAGACTGGAGGTAAGATTTCACAAAACACAACAAGTAATCAGCACATGGTCACTAAAATGTCACATTAAGTAAAAAAAACATTGTCCTTTTTGCAGAGGAAATCTAAAATCTCAGCATCACGCAAGCTCATGCTGAAGGTCAGTCCTCCATTTTAACAAAGTGTGTCTTCATTCAGAAAGACAGTGAGTCAAACAGTTAGATTTACATTGTGTGTCTTCGTTCAGAGCTTGATGGCTGCAAAGGCTAAAGAGGAGCTGGAGCAGGAGATGGAAGAAAAAGAGGAGCAGAAGGCAAAGTACCTGGAAGAGAAATCTCCTTCTCTACAGACCAGTGGCATGTCCTTAGGCGAGCTGCAGGTATTATTTTACATTTAAGGTAGGGTGTTTATATTTGAAAATTTAAAAAAAAAAAAAAAAACTCACTGAAATTATGTTGCTAAACATCTCAGGAGGTAAGAAGGTTAAAAGGTCCCACATTTTCTCTCTTTTGTGATTAAACACAGATGCCTCCCACGTAACCAAGGAGCTTTGGTTTGCCTTACTGTGCAGGTTTAATAAGAAAATAATAAATGGGACATGAAGACATAAACAAGTGCACTGAGCAGCAACAAAACTCTTCCTAATTTTCCCCCCTCCTGCCTCACCGCAGCTCTGACAGTATAAGGGACTTTTTATGCTCTCTGCCATGGCGGCCAACCCCAGTCGTCCTGTCACAACTATCCAGTCACTGCCCTCAGCAACGCCTCTGGCACTGGCAAAAGAGACGGGCACTAAAAGCAGCATTCAGACATGAGAAAAATTATGTGATTTTTTTTTAACAATAAAAGCACGTAACCATTTTCTAGTAGACACCCAAAATAAAATATGAACCTGAACTTTATTATAGTATGGGACCTTTAACATACAATTTCTTTTCCTTTCTATACAGACATTATGTCAAGAGCTGCATGCCAAAATAGATGTGGTGGACGAGGAGCGGTATGATATAGAAGCCAAAGTCCTGCACAACAACAGAGAGGTAAATGAAGAAAGACGACATCTAAAAGACAAACTGACACATATCTCAGGGTTGTGACAGCACACTGATGTAGTCCTACAAGTACTACAAGTGTAGCTGTTACTTCCTGGGTGAAATGACTTCCATTCACTTTCTCTCTGCTTTCTCCTCAGATCAAAGACCTAAACATCAAGGTACTGGACCTGCGAGGGAAGTTCAAGAGACCCAACCTGAGAAGGGTGAGGGTCTCTGCCGACGCAATCCTGCGTTCGCTACTGGGCTCCAAACACAAGGTGTCTTTGGACCTGCGAGCTAATCTTAAATCGGTCAAGAAGGAGGACGTAGAAAAGGTGAGTTCAGGAAAATAAGAACGATATAAAGACAAAGATGAGGCAATGCTTTGGCCAGAGGACAATGACATAATCCTGACTTATTCCCGCACAAGCTGTGGCAGAGCTGTTGCCCATGGTGATAGCTTATGTTTGTACTTTGGTGTCCATTTAAGGGTGACAGTGCCAAGGTGTGGAACGGATTAGTCAACATTATTTGTCAGCCAAAACAAAACATCTGGTGCAAGGGTTAAAAGATTCCTATAAGACAAGAGTGACTCTCTGTCTCTGTCTGTGCAGGAGAAGACGGTGGAGGTGAGTGACTGGAGGAAGAATGTGGAGGCCATGTCAGGCATGGAGGGCCGCAAGAAGATGTTTGATGTGGAGAAGGGTGCCAACCAGTAGAGGGCCCATCCATAAATCCACAAACTGTTGAGCACTTGGGAGGGCCAGAGACAATTCTTTGGTATTTTATATTCAGTACATTTTCCCTGTAAACACCCACATTTTCTGTGTTTTGTGTCATTTTCACTGAAATAAACACAGCATATGCAGACTCCATTTTTGCGTCTTTCTGGTTGAACTTTTTCTGTTTTTAAAAATACTGAGAGAAGAACAGCTTTGCATTCCTATAAATCAATCAGCTGTTCTGATCTAATGTCAGTAGATTTAAATGTACAATACGTAATTTGGTAAAAACAAAATACGTTTTCATTCTGGAGGAATAAACAGCTGGTGTCACATCAGATACTTCCCAACAGGAGGAGAGCTCAGGGATTGCGTTTTCACTTTTGGGATTAATAAATGGATTTATCTTCATTCCCGTTTATCAACCTTACTGCAAAAGCAATCCACAAAGGTGACCTATACTGTCGACTGCTGACTGGAGCTGGAGGGAAATGTTGCCTATTTCAACGTAGAGAGAGGAAAAAGAAGAGAGCGAACCAAAATCTTTGGTGAGTGCTGAATTCATTGAGAGTTGACATGAATTCAGATGCACTGACATACAATATCTCAATGCGACTGTTGCTCGCTAGCATGTGGCTAATGTACAGTAAAGTCATCTGTTTGGGCCAAACAAACACTTGCAGAAGTAATGTGAGGGGAAAATTTGCTTTGCTGGTGGTGAACACACCATCAACCAACCACCATTGCAGATGAAAATCAGGTCAACAAACAGACCTGCAGATAAGTCACACTGAATACGTGAGCCAGCACCAGCAGTCACATTACGCAAGCCTACCTGTTGTAGCTTGGTGAAGTGATCAGTGTTAGCTGGCATCTTGGTGAGGGAACAACCACTATGGAAAGTTTGTCAGCAGGACAAGACTTTTGGCCTGAAGATAATGACACAACTCTGATTTAATTCTGCACAAGGTGCAGCTGTAGCAGAGACGTTTCCCATGGTGATAATTTTGGTTCGCACGTCAAGGCTTTGGCTTACGTCCAGGTGCCTGCCAAAGTGCCAACTTAATCATTTTTCTCAGCTTGCCAAAACAAAAGTTTTGGTGCAACATTCAAAATATCATGCCATTTAAAGATTTTGATTTATGCATATTGTTTGCATACTGAGCACCTCTCTGTGGTTCTCTCAGTGGCGGTTCTAGCTCGCAACCGCACCTTCAACCGCACTGAATTGCCTTTGTATGTATGAAATGTGCTACACAAATAAAATTGTCTCATCTTGCCTAACATAAACTACTTTTATCAGTCTGGGTGTCTCAACAGTGACACTCTTGCAGAGTCTGCCAACCAGAACTGTCAATATTCAACAACCTGTGAATGAGACTCAATCAATTATCCTCCAGAATCACTTCCTGATCCTTGTGCGTTTATTAACAGCAACTAACAAATCTCGCTAGCTCTGTCATTTGCCACTTCCTCTTCCACATCCTCAACCAGTGGGATCCACTGCAGGCACTTACCTTTCTTTGGTCTCTGTGAGACCTGATATCCCACACTGCCACACAGGTCAGAGTTCGTTCCACTTGAAGCTGCTTCTTCACTGGCTTTCTGTGCAGTTCTGAACACTCAAGTCATCATGCCAGGGCTCACAGGAACACAGTCGACAAGTCCCACCGTTATACCGAGGGAGAGAAGAAAGCACTTCAATATAACATCATGACTACATGTCTTTACAGAGACATAGAAATAGATCAATCGGAGATGTTTTCAGGGCCTAAGAACATTTACTGCTTTATAGACAAGTAATAAGATTTTCAAGTACACGCTCCCTATCCACACAGAAAGCCAGTGCAGCGACTTAAAAACACAATAAGGCAGAATCCGTCTGAACTCATCTGAGACAAACACACAGAAACTGTTCTGTGTGGACTACAACAAAGCTGCATATTGTGTGTAAAAACTACTCTTGTAGCTCAAAATGACATTACACCCGTCTAAACTCTCTCCATGATGTTTTTCAATTGGTTACCACAGGCTTTAGATATTTACCCATACGACATAAAATACATCATTAAATGTCCCACAATTTAATCTGAAGTGCTTACATGCGTTAAACAGTGGCTGCTAACAAGTGGCTAAATGAGACTACAGATGTTGTCGCTGACGTTTGTAAGTATTACAAGGACAGCTTATTTTTTAGGATTTACAGCTTTTCTTCTCCTTCCTGTCCAATGAAACCCACCTATCTCAGCAAAATAGGAGTAACCTGAATTGTCCACGTTATTCAATTCACAGATAATAACACAAAATATTTTAATGATGTGTCGATCCTCTTGGTCCCCTTATATTCAGAGTTTTTCCAGATATTCAGGGCTAAGGATGGTGCCATTAATATGTTACACAGCAAGGTCACAGCCACACACACACACACAGCTCAACAGACTATGTAGCTAACAATCAAACCTGTGTGTAGAAACACCGGGAAATTACTCAAAACAGCCCTTTACACTGTCGACACCCGGTGCATGTGTCCTGACTAGGTTGTTAAAAGCAGCTGAGCCGCTGGTTACAGGTTTACCAAACCCCTCAGTGAAACTACAACAACTTTAAAGTCAGCTAGCTAACAGCGATGATAACAACTCCATCCCTTGACCTCAAACTTTACATTTAACATCAACCAGGTTTCACGCCGACTTTACCTAAACGAGTGACTGGTTCGGGATAGTGCCCCAAATTGAAGATAATGTGGCGTAATTCATGTAATAAACACGGCAGGAAAAAAACGTGAAAATCACAATGGAGGTTTGGTGTACCGAAAAAAACGGCGCTTATCACTGACTTTATTAGGATGTATTTAGAGGACTATGTACAAGCCGAATTAACCTTAATATGTTACAGTTTGATGAGAACTCCCACACAGAAATACATGCAACTTTCCTGAGCAGGTAATAAACAAATAAACCACAGCACAGTTTACTCACCTCAGCTCCTGGGACAGGTGTTAGGGGACCCGTCGGGTCAGCGACCATTTACTATTTACATTTTTGGCGCCAATGGTCTGCCGTATACCCTGACAACCACCTGCTGTCGCTACTGAGCCTGTGGGCGGGGCTTACTTTACGACAGCACCTGATGACTGTTGCCTAGCAGCCGTAGTTTACTGATTATTGACAACATAATACATATATAATTATGACCATACAAAGTGCATTGCCTTGGCCTCCACACTGCTCATAAACTGATGGTTAAGAAAGCTTTCTTTGACCTTTTGCTGATTAATTACGTTTTTTGTTTTTTATCCGCGCTAGAATGACGTCATAATATCAGGATAAAATATCCAACCTATAATTATAAAAAATCCCACATTTGAGAAGATTGGGAACCTGCAAATCACAGTGAGCTAATATTATATTTGAGCCGAGTTTCTGTGCTCGTCCATTAAAAAATAATAATCATCATTCTAACTATCTCAATAATTCTGAATCTGTTCTGAATCAGAGAACCTGGATAAAGACAAATCCCCCCAGTTGGCAGATGAGTAACAAAATACCAGGAGATGCTTCGGGTTGCCTCCAATTTTCTTTTCTGCCACAAGGTGTCAGTGTCAGCTCGCAGTCTCTTCACTGAGGAAGAGGGAGATTTTCCAACAAACAGGCCTCAGTTTGGCAACATAACACCAAAATCATGAATCACAGTATTGTTTATCAAACTATACCAACTGCTAATGTAGGTGGGTGTATTAACAACCGATCATATTAATACTAACACTTGTTTGAGCTGGAGAGCCCTGTCAGGACTTGTGCCACTTCAGGATTACGAAGCCTTAGTAGTTTTTCTTTAGTTGACTCAGGTGCCAGATGGGTGGAGTGTTTTATAACAATACAATCAGGAGGAGAAAGTTTGCTCAATCAAATTAAAGTACCAGGAACTCAATGCTTTGATTGTGCTGACTTCCAAATGATGCCTTTAAGATTCTGTTGCAACCCTTTCAACAGGCGTTTGTAAAGTATCAGGAAGACGAAACATTCAACAGACAATTGGCTCATTCAGGTGTTTTATTGAGGGATTAAAAATCTCTAATATGAAAGTTGACCTCTCCTGTCCTTGAATGAACTCTCTGTGGAGTTTTATGTTGTTCTGTGAGCTCGCTGATTCAAGTAATCTGGTCTATATCAGCCAGACGATGACACACTTATCACCAGATGTGCCAAACCGCTGATTGACAGAACTTAAAAAAGGAAATTATTATGTTGGAGTTATGAGTGTCTGGCTTTTCCATTCCTCCTAAAATGGATTGCAAACATGCTAAAACAATGAAAATTGATCAGTTGACCCTGTGTGTGCAAACACTGCAGGCTTTATAGTGTGAAAACACATTCCAGCGCTGTCTTGTATGTAAACGTCCGCAGGACAAAACCAAGCTCAAATATTTGAGACAAAAATGTCATTCAAAGGCAACACAGTGGTCTTGAGTCCTACGAGCGAGAGGAAGCACTTTGTTCATGTTTGTCATCTTTTTCTATATAAAACTAGAGTTTCAGCTCAGATGCCCTTTAAATAAGACTTCAGTGTACGCATATACACAATATACAACTAGTATATGCACAGTGGCTGCAGGTACATGCTGTTGCATCGGTGAGCCTTTCCAAACACAGTGTTACATGTACTACACTGAACAGGGTCTGACAAAGGGCATCCATGCCATACCGATTCCCTGAGGTGTATCCGACGTCTCTGTGTTGGTCCTAGAACATCATTTCAACTGAGTGAAACAGCAACAAAAAAAAACTGCATCTTAGGTGTGCTATCGTGGTTCAGTGGGTTATGTAAGGCCTTTCTGTCTCTGTTTGGTTATGTTCAGGCAACAAGAATACTCGCTTAGGTTCAGAAAAACATGGTTTGGTTCGACGTTAAACAGGAGTTTGAAAGAATAGCTTCTGTGTCTGTAATTTTCGGGTCAGAGTTATCCCAGAGTTGCTAAGTTATGATATTGGAAAAACGTCATCGGTCAGTTTCAGGATTCATGCACACAAAGTAGAAACAAAATACCTACAAAATAAGATGATCATCGCTATAAAGAGTTTCAGAACTAATTTGTCAAATATCTGGAGCCTCCCTCCAACATTATATGAAGCTAGTGTCGAATAATTATTAAACAAAATCAAGGATCTGGGCATAGATCATAATTCATGCAGATTTCTGAAGAAAAACTCCAAAGTCTGCTTGCCTGAAATAAAACAAAACTAAATGATACCTTCTCAATCGCAACGTAATAACAATAACAAAAAAGATTCAAATGGAAAAGGACTTCAGAGACCTGAACTTGTTACTGACGTGCATTTGACTTCTGATGACTCTATTTATGTGATTTGGCTTTGACTGGCCCCCCAAGGACGTGAGGCATAGCAATTGGGACTTGCTTTGACAAGACTTAAGACCTGATTTTAACTCCTGTCAGCTGTTATTGAGACTTACGGGGAACTCTCCCCAGATGACTTCAATACGTCATTGATCAGTTTGTAAAGAAAAAGGCCAGGGTAGAGTCGGAGGAGGGAACTATATTCGCCCAGCCCCACAAACAGAATCACATTTTGGCTTTGGCTCACCTGAGACATCTGTTGATGCATATTTCTGACTGCGGGGTCAAATACAATATGAACAGCAAACATTGGGAGTATCAAAGCACTTGGCATGGTCACGAAGGGTGTTGTTGCTCACACGTCAATCCATGTGAGGACAGAGGGCAGACAAAGATTAAAGAAGTGGCGCAGGAGATGGTGCCGGCGAAGGGAGTGAATCTTATTTTCGTCGTTTTCTTGGCAAGCTGCTCTGGGAATAATACTCGTACTGCAATTTGATTGCGTAACACTTCCAGTTTAGGGGTTAAATTGAAGCTGTTATATAATACTGAAAAGTGAAATGCGTGTGATGAATTGATCAGCAGCGGGTAGTAAAAGTGATGTGTTCCTTTCCTGGGAAATCAAAGGAGCTTGAGACGTGACCTTGTGCCCTTTCTAACCTTCCCCACGTCTGCCAGACCTGAGATACAGAACAGTAATCCCGCGTTGTTCAGGTCTGGGTTCTGCTGTGTAAAAATAGACAATTCGAGTCCACGGAGGATGCATGTTTCCCCATTCGAGTTGATGCCATCTGCCATCTGTTTTCAGGTATGTGCCCTCCAATTGTAGACACGGGCATCGTGCCGCCATGTGATCCGCTACTGGGTTTAAAAGCTTAAGGCCCAAAGAGACGGGGACAGTGTACAATTCCCCATCGAGTCCAGTCCGAAGCGTTCATCATTCTGGGTAAGTCTGTGCTCTTCTTCTTTTATTTTATCAATCCTAAGATCCCTCGTAGGATGCGTTTCCGAGACATGTGGGTTCACCTTCACGCCATCATCTTCCTCTGAATTGACTTGCCCGTACAGGTGCCGCATCCTAAACCATGTCAGACACAGAGGGAGCCGCACACGAGTGAGTAAACGGCTCATTTCAGCAGGAAGGAAAGTCATGATGACAAAGCGATGGAATCGATTATGACAAAGTATTTCATTGGTGTGTTTTCTTCTTCTTTCAGGGGGCCACGTAAGTCAGTTTGTCAGTTCACAGACTAGGCTGCACATTCAGACAGCTGCTTGCAGTCAGTAAGAAATTCTGACTGGCTGGATGCTACACGGCTGCTTCATGTGACAGAAATGCATTTGTACTGTGATTCTGCCGCGTGCATACAACCCGGCCGCTGGAATGAATGTTAGCTGAGTACGTTTCTGCAAAAACCACAGATAAGTTCAAACCGAACGTCTCTTTGGGTTTGACAACTTGACATTTGCTAAGGTTGAATTTCTCTTGTGTCACAGCGCTGCGCTTATGTTCTGGGTTGGTCGAGGGATAAAAAAAAAACATTTTGGTCACCACAGATGTGTAGGAAAATGTCAGCAGGTCTCCTTAAAAAAAATAGCTGCTTGTCACGGCACGAAAACGTCTGGAAATATCCCCAGGTCTTTCTTAAAAATATCCAGTAGTGTGCCTCAAACTGTGGTTGGTTTGGGCGTATCTGTGGTTTGCAGAAAGTCACCTGCTAACATCATATCCCAGCGACTGGGCTGCGCATGTATCAGAAATGCATTTATGTCCGGGCCCATGTTTTAATGTACTTGTCATTGCATACATTGCCGTGGCCAACTCTCTGCTCTTCACCTCTCTCTGTGTGTGTACGCTGCGAAGAAGACGAGGATATTGTTGGTATGTACGTTAATACAAACAATATCTCTGACAACAGTGTCAATCTCTGCTTGTAACATCGCTGCCACTTTGTTACCTGCTTTACACACTCGAGCCTTGCACACTTAAACATTCTTAGTCACTTAACACACTGCATCTGCTAAGCCGCTGGCTTCGCCGCACAGCATGTTGTATTTTTGGTGCCACCGTATGGAGGCAACAGCTGCCCTTGATCTCCTCTGCAGGATTGACCTTTGTCCTCGCGGCCAGTCCAGATAGTTGTTGTGTGAACATCCCGGTGGATCTGTCCTTTCAGTTCGAATGGTGCAACGGGTCGCCATCAAGGAGATAAAGGGCCTTACCTCTATTTCTGTCCTCTTTGTGAGGCCGTCCATGTGGGCCACTGTGCAGCCCGGCCGTCCCCGAGACTAAGCGGCACCTGTCTCCCTCTATGTGGAGTCGAGTCGCTGTTAGAGAGCAATGTAGGTCAGCTTGTGTTCTCAATAGAGGACCTTGGGGGAAGATAGCAGCACAAGCACAATACCCACGTTCATTTTTGTGCCTGTTAGAAGTCCTCTAAACGCAGGTTGACTTACCGTCTTTGCAGGGGAAACAGGTTGAGTTACCCTCTGTGGCCGAAGGGACTAAAGGCTCTGTGTCACCTTTTCCCACAGAGGCCCGGTGAGAAGAGCAAATGTTGGGAACAAAGAAACACAAGTAGTTTGCAAATAGCGCAAAACACGACCGCAACTATGGGGAAGCTGATGGAATTAGTATTCTTACATATTCAGTAAAACAATTTTTTCTCTTTACGGCTTCATAAAAAGTCATCTTTAAGTTCAGAGTGTCATTAAAAAAAACCTTCCTCCATTGCTAATAACTGCATATAAAGTGAATCAGTAAATGAATATTCCCAATTTAAGGTTTAAGACAGAAATTGGTTTTGAAGGCACATCCAAAAATACACATATAGAAATAATGTTGTCGTATATGCTGTGTGTTGCTAACTCTACATGCTTGCTTTGCACAGAAGGGGAGATGGAGGAGGAAGAGGTTGACGAGGTAGTTGAGGACGAGGAAGGTATTACCGCTTATGCTAATATGTGTTTGCATGCCAGCAGTAAACAGACACGACTTCAATCTCAACACACTGATCCCGACCATGCATGACGAGTGTACGCGTAAGAAACCTATCATCACTGTCAAGGGAGAAAACCACGTCTCTCCAAAAGCTGAGAAAAAAACACAGCTTCGGGATGATGAGTTTTTCAGATGATCCAGTGGGTTTTTTAAATGGTTCATTTAGCTTAGCGCTTGATGATGTGCAAGGTAAGGTTACAGTTAGGTTACATAATGTAAAACTGTCACAAATGTAACCGTATACCAGCTGAAAATGCAGCTATTGGTAAAAAAATGTCCACTTCAAGATGTTCTGTGTGGTTTAAAGGGAGTCATGTGTAAAAGCTACTGAAGAGTCAAGAATTATAGACTTTAAGCATTTTTCTTTTTCATTTTTTTTTTTTATCAGGATCTCCGATAACTATAGAAAAATAATACTTGTATGACAAGGAGAACTATAGACTTTCTCCGTTTCTAATGTCATTTGTCTCAACACTGTTAAACAGATGAACCACGCATGAATGGGTGATGACAAAATGAACAAAACATTCACTTTGATGGACAGTCGAACAAGTCCACTCTCCGATACTGAGCAGGGACTCAGGTGTCAGAGAGTAAACAGGCCTGAATACTCTTCTGACTCCGGTCCATCAGCATTGACAGGAAGATGGTCAGCTATGTGGCCTCAGTCAGCTGCTACGTGTGTGAGATCATGCCAGCTCCATCATTATCGACAGCTATTCTCTGCACTCAAATTAGAGACTCACCAGAGGGCAATGTGTGTCAATCAACAATGACGCCGGATTAACTCGACCTGCTGACCGAGAAAGCCTCGGAAAAAACATGCCTTTACTTTAAAGTGTTAAGAATGAGAGCTTTAGTCTCAGATGTTTTTTATCTAAAAGATATAACACTCCATGTTCACATATTTTAATGTAAAAAAAAACAACAAAAAAACAATTTTTTCTCATATTGTCCACAGCTGCAGCACCTCTATTCACACCTTTCTCTTTAAGGCCCCTTCTCTGAAGTCTGCTCTGATTGGTCAGCTCACACAGACCAGAGCAGGAACCACTCACAATGTTCACAAATCAGTTCTGTGGTGGTTTTTTGTTGAGGGGCCTTGACTGTAGAGACATGTACGCGTTTCTCCAAGCATACTGCGATAATTTTACAGTATTTATAATCCACCTACACCTGCTTTGAAATAATGATAGTAATAATAAAAAAGACATGGATATCAAATGTTCTGCAATACGGAACAGATTCGTAAAAACGCAAATTGACCTTGGAAGATTTTTGCCAATAACTTAAATTATTTTTTTTTCGAATTGCATATTCTTTTAAAAGGTTTCATCTTCTTGGGAATCAAATTAAACCTGTATTATTCATTCTCTACATGTCAGTGTGAATCCTCTGCACCTTGTACACATCACTCAATGTTGACCTTACTCCGACTCTTTCGTCTTTCACCAGATGCTGATGAGGAAAATGATGGAGGTATGGACCGGTTATTTACGACAGTACAGAGGCTGTGCTCGTCACAGAGGAAAAATGTTGCTCTGTGGTTTGTTTTTGAATGAGTCACACAATAAGCTAAGGACTGTGCTTTGCTTTTCCTTTGTATGGATTCACAGAAGATGCAAAGCCCAAGTCAAAGTAAGACCAAAGTTTGAAACACGTTTCTCGATGAGAGGCGTACTAAAAGGTAAACACTTTCCCGTCTTCCTCAGGCCTGGTTTTGTGCCCTGCTTGGCGCCTCCCAAAATCCCAGAGGGAGAAAGAGTGGACTTTGACGTGAGTTTATCTCAGGACTTATCAAAGTTACGCCTGAAGACTGTCCGTTGGTTTCCATTTCATCTCAAAAGGTCGACTTCTTCCTCTAATTCCAGGATATTCATCGAAAGCGAATGGAAAAGGACCTGACGGAGCTCCACACTCTGATCGAAGCTCACTTTGAGAAGCGTAAGAAGGAGGAAGAGGAGCTCATCAGCCTCACTCAGCGCATTGTACGTCGATACCTCGCTCTTCTACGCAGCCTGTGTTTAGTCTTCAGCGTTATGCAATTTACAACACAAAGACATTTTGAGTTTACAGGACTTGTTTGTGTCCTTTTCTTTTCTTTCTTCGGCAGGAGAAACGCAGGTCAGAGAGAGCAGAGCAGGTGAAGATCAGGGCGGAGAGAGAACGAGAGCGTCTGCTCAAAGCAGCTGTAGGTATACTTGGACAAATAACATTTACTCAGCACGTCACTGAAGCACAATTTTGAGGTACCATTTCCTTATACTCCACTACATTTTGAAGGCAAATATTGCGCTTTTTACACACTTATTTTAATTGAGAACTTGAGCTAGTAGTTATCTTGGAGATTACTGCGTCAGGGCAACACGGTATTGTATTTTTACATTGATTCATTTTATTGGAATTTTATCAGATGAAAAAAAACCAGAGAAAAATAGAAGAAAAATGGTGAATACCAGATCCAATAATCCGTCGAACCGCTGTGAATAAATACAAGTAAATGCATTCATAATTTAACTTTTAATTTCAGATACTTAAAGACTTTTACTCAAGTGTTATTCATACGGGTTACTTTTTACGACAATGTCTTTAATTTTAAGAATGACTTTTGGGTACTTTTTTTTTTTTACAACAACACATTTACAGATAACAACTTTGAGACAAGCCAGCCTCAAAACTGTCAAGGAATCTGTCGCCCCAGGAACATTTTTTAGAAACTGGCCGTCTAGTCGTCCGTCCTCAGGCCAATTTCACCTGCCAATCATACTCAGATTCAGTAAAACAAAGCTCTGACAAAAGCTGCTCTCAACATGACTCAGCGTTTCGTCGTTAATGAAAGGTACTGCAGATGATTCTTTCAAGACACCATCATTTTTTATTTTTTTTCAACCAGGAGGAGAAAGCCAGAAAAGAAGACGAAGAGGCAAAGAAGAAAGCAGACGACGATGCCAGGAAGAAGATGATTCTGTCCAACCTGAGTTTCACTGGATACAAGGTGAAGATTTCCTCTCTACTTTTAATTAATCGCCCTAGACTGATACACGACATGCTGTTTAAAGCACGTCAGCACACATGCCTTCTCTCTGACATGCAGACACAGACCGGGCCCAAGAGACAAACGGAAAGAGAAAAGAAGAAGAAGATCCTCACTGATCGACGCAAAGAGCTAAATGTTGATCACATGAGAGAGGACTCACTCAGGTAAAACAAAAACACAATAGCAAAGACTTCCCTGCTCTCTCAATTCATTCCGAATACTTTCTATGATCAATTCAGGATGAAATGAGCCAAACAATTGACATTATTCATCATGTGCACGCTATGAAATGCTCTCACTTACTTGTTCGTGTGCTACAGGGAAAAAGCAAAGGAGCTGTGGGACTGGATACGCCAGCTGGAGGCGGAGAAATATGAACTTCAGTATAAGCACTCGAAGCAGAAGTATGAGGTACGACATCACACGGAAGTTCTCCTATTGTCATCGCGCGGCCTACATCGCCGACATGCATGTCGAGCAAACAGATTCTAGGATGGGGGCCAAACTATAAACAGAAGGTGTCAGAGAGATTTATGAGAACATTTTTTCTTACATGGAGCCTACACACAATATCTGTCGACCAACTTCGCATTTACCCGAGGTGGAGCACAGCCAACAACCACTGTGAAATAATAGAAGGGGAGATTTATTATCAATTTAATTAACTACTATACTGCCATACAAAGGTAGTAATTGCAGAAACGGGGAGGGAAAGAAAAAGATTTAAGACTAGCAAAAATGTTTGATGAATTATTGATTTTGGCTGCTAGTTCAGGAAGTTCCAGGTATATTTTTTCTTTTTCTCCATCATGACGGGGTTCATCTAACTCATCTCACACATCTCACTGCATTTCTGACATGTAGGATCAGCATACTGCACATTAACTCCGGCTAATGTTATTTTACACAATTCAGCATTTCTGTCCAGACAGCAAACAGGGGTCAGCTCTGTTTACGCTAATGTCTGTCAGTGACTTACCGCAGGAGCGATCAAATGAGAACTTAACTTGGGAGGCAGGTTTCCACCTACCTTTTTCTAAATATTAAAACAAATGTCAAAAACTCTTGACTCTTGACCGAGTATTTAAACTACTGCGTTCTGGCTTTGTAGAGTAGTAGAGTGTTGGATGAAGTTTCATAGCCCACTAAGCAATTCTTGAGCTCCAAAGCAAAACAGCGTTGCGGCGTTCAAACAACTGAAGTGCACCTAAAAGTGGGCTTTCATGCAGCTCATCAGGGGTAGGCCAAGTCTCCTGAAGACCAGAGAAATTGATTTTAAAAGATGTTATTTACACCCTCGACGCACGCGGTCAAGCTTGTGCACCCAATTCAGATGGGGTTACACGCTGATGCTTTCAGATCAGCAGCTGCAGTGACGATTCTGCTTTAAATGGAGTTTACAAAACATCTTTTCAAATCAATTTGGGATCTCATGGCTCCTGGAGAAGTCCCAAACTGCTTCAGTTGTTGAGGAGAATTCTGCTCGAACAGGATTTCGTGAGACTACGGTGGGTGGACCGCGGACACTGGAAGTGTCGTTATTATGCTATTATTAGTAGTTAAAAATGTTTTCCGATCATTATAAGACTATGGTGAGGCACAAAAGACTTTTGCAGGCTGCCAGAGTCTAGTTAATTAATGGGAAACGCTGCTGCAGCGCTGTTTTGCTGTGAAGCTCCAGAAATGTTTCGTGGACTACGAAACCTCACCCGGCTTCTTATCAACATGGTCGCGAGTAGATAATGACTGGATTTTCATTTCTGTGGTGAACTCATCCTTTAATCACATCTTTTCCACAGGTCACCGTGCTGAGGAACCGGGTCAGTGATCATCAAAAAATGTAAGTCTCTTGTGTTATTGGATCTCATATTAATATTCTGATATTTCTTCATATTCTGCGTTAAACTGAAGCATTTTTTCCTCAAGTGTGACATATTATCACTTCTGTGGAGCCCATAAAAATTATTTTCATAAAATATACAGGTAACAGGTATTAATATAAAATCAGATATTAAAAGGTAGAAAGTAAATTTCAAGTAAACAATAATCAATAATTCTCTGCTTAGACTCGTAAGTCCGCTCCATATTCACCTAGTGACCTCCTCATGTTTCCACCTCCTCCTATTTCAACCTCCCCTCCGCCGCTCTCACCACCCTGCTCTCCATTTGTTTGAGGCGGCGTCGGTAACAGCCTTTTGAGCCAGCTGCCTGACAGCAGGACTGAAAGTGTCCCCGAATACACCCAGCCAAACAGGACGGGGAAAACAAAAAGGGCGAACACATGAGAGGTGTTTGAACAAAGGACATTTCGGTATTTGAACCATGTACACGCACTCGGTCTCAAAGGCGAGGTGGGCTGCGATGCAGGTGCAGACAGAACTCGTGACTGCTGTGTGAAATCATCCGTGCTAATGTAGCTCTCTATTACACAGTGACCGTCCCTGCTGCCATCTGAGTCATGTGAATCATTCTTCCGGGCTGTTCCGCTTTTGGCTTTGCACACCAGGAATATTATATAACCCTGATTCCCCAAAAAAGTTAAGAAGCTGAGGAAACTGTGAAAACTTGCCCCATGCTTGCTTGTGAATGACTGAGCCTTTCGATGATTGACTTTGTACCGTGTTCATTCACGTTTACACCGAAGATGGTTTCAAATTAGCACTGTCTGTTTTATCTAGACAGCATCCAAACTTTTTCAGAATCAGGGTTGTAATACTGCCACGGATCATTTCCCACAAGTATCCCTTTGAAATGGGGCCTTGATTTCTGTTTTGTTTTTTACATTTCAGATCAAACATCTGATAGCACTTTATCGCCAAACATTCACAGTGTATATGTTTTCATAGGGAAGCTGCAGGGGTCTGGTACAGCAACAGTGGATAAAGATAGCAATAGCCTAAAACTATTTGGTTGCAAATCCCCTTCTAAAGGCGGACAGCTATGAAAAGCTCTCAAAGAGCGACAGTATCTGAAGCCAGCAGCAGCTTTCTGTTGAGCCAACATATGTTTACTTTCTCTCAAAGTTGACCTTTTTGTTTCTGTTCGCAGCTTGGCATTGTTAAAAAAAAAAAAAGATAGACGAGGGTGACACAGCTCTCGGTCCACTGCTGCAGAAAAAAACTCCAAAAAAATCTCTCCCCCCCAAAAAAACATGTAAAACATAAATTACCAGAATGCGATATTTTGCTCATCATTTTTCTTTTCAGTTAAAACCGTATAAAGACGAACCATTTGTTTGTAAATGTATGCCTATTCTAAATCTGATGGCTGCAACAAGTTTCAAACAAGTCGGGACACGGTCAACAAAACACTGAGAAAGGTTTGGAATGCTCCATAAACACCTGGACACCTTTGGAGACATTCCCCAGGTGAAGAAGTTAATAACAGGTGAGAGTGTCATAATTGGGTATGAAAGGAGGCATCATTAAAAGCGTCAGTCGTTCACACTGAACCGGGTGGGGCGAGGTTCACCACTTTGTGAGACACATGATCGCATGATGGATCTCATTACACGGGCACACGTGAAGCTGCTGTGACGGCCGCGTCCCGTCTTTCTTCAAATTGGGGTTGTAAAAACGAATTGAAATAGCTTCATGATCATCTTAAGTTTGAGTATAAACAGCTGCAAATAAAGGTTAAAGACGTGTGCTTACAAACAATAGTGTGCTGTGTCCGGATCGCCCCTTCTCTGACGAGAATTTCCCTAAAACAATTTAAATTTCAAACCCAGTCACAGAAGAGTGACTTATTTGCATCAGTAGAGCGAATGAGTTCTGAGGTTCAACCTTTCGAAGCGAAAGCTGGATAAAGATAGCTCATGAGCCACAAAGCTCAAAATAAAGGGTTCCAACACGTTTCCCACGGAGGAGAATGTTTCATGTCGCACTGCTCGTTACAGATGAGGTAGTTTGTGTGCTGGCTTCTGTGACGATCTGCTGACTCTCACTTTATTCTCAGCTCCAAGGGTGGCAGAAGCAAGCGTGGCCTGAGGAAGTAACTTCTGACATCAACACTGCCGACATCTGACTTCCGTGAATTTATTGAGCAGCATAAACCGCATATTAATGTTTTCGAAGACTTGAACATGCAAGGACAAATTTAAATTCCAAGTGTATCCTGAGATGCTCGTTGAGTGCATTCGATGACTGATCAGGCTGATCAGGCGCTGTGTTGAAGCTTGTGTTTAATTAACAGGGATCTGAAAGGAAGAGTGTCTCCCATTGTAATGACTTTGATGAGTAAGATTAATAAAGTCCATTATATCTGATCATTAAAAGTAAAGTTGAAACTAATGAAGCGGTTCTTGTGTGTATTTTTTGGCTTGTAATCTTAATGAAGCAGAAATTGTTTTCGCCTTCCCTTCAGCTTTTGGTTCCTTCGCTTGTGGGAACTTGCGCAAAAGTCATGAGCGATAATTAAACACCACACCTTTTCTAATCAGGTGTCGGTGTGCGTTTTGCTTCGGCTAACCAGTTATTGCGATCGGCAGTTTCCCTTCAGTTTACTGTGGCTCTTTGTGCTTTCTTACATTCGGCGTCCAGGGAGGCTTGTTGTGCGGCTACGGTACTACCAGTTCTCTCATCAGTGTCCTGGTATGACCTCATGAATCTATCAGTGTAAATTGAAAGGAGATCGTCCGCGCCAAGAGCCTCATGAATCTGAATATCACCACTGTCTTGTTTTTTTTTTTTTTCTCTTGTGGCTGTTGGGTGGATTACATGGTGCGAACTGCAGAGGACCAAAGTTTAATTCAGGTCAACAATTGCGTCGTGCAGCAACAACAGCTGCAGCGACTTTGAGAGCATGCTCTTAGGCTTCAGAGGAAAAAAAAATTAAAAGGGTGGAGTAAACAGAATTTGGATGATCTGCCCAGGAGCAATTCCAACTCTGCAACCAAAACCTAGATAGGCGTGACAAGACGACAACGAGGTGTGACGAGACTCTTTATGCTTCTCCGGTGACTGTGACAAATGAGTAACGCTGACCTCAAATTTTCAGATTTTATGGTGCCTCATTAAGGAGTAATCACCGCTGCAGCTCAAAGAGTAGATCTCTGTCAGCTTTATTGATGCTTTAAGGGTGGAGGTTACAGAAAGACCATTTCAGGATCACACGCACGTACATGAAAACAGATGCATACACCACAAAATAAAAGCCGTCTCTACAAAATGTAAACACACATCACCGCTGAAGACAACGTCAACGTTTTCATGGCAAACAAATCAACTCCGACAGTGGAAAACCTCCTCTGATTTCTGTTCACCTTACATGATCAAAATTATTCTTTTTTACAATGTTCTTGTTATGTTATTAAAACAGCAATATCAGTGCAAAATAAAAATGTTAACCCTTGTGTTATTATCTAATGATGTAAGCTGATGGTACCTCAACGAACATTGCAGGCACAGACACAAAATACATAATAAGTGTCCGGTGTGAAGGATTCAGGAGGATCTTGTGGCACAATGAAATACAATATTCATAATTACTTTTTCATTAGTGTAAATTAGTGTTCTAACTACAGTCTGTCACGACCCAATGGTAAGAGAGACTTCAGGAACAGAGTCCAAATTATACTGAGCACACAGATCAGGAACAACAAACTTTAACTTAATGACTAACGTTTATACACCATGCGCGTCTTCATCAAACAACACGAAGACTCACATCTTTCTAAATAACCTCCCATAGTCAGGACCTAGCCTCCGTCTCAAAGCTGGGAAACCCAGAGCATCTTTGTTTGACGAGACTCGAAATCCAACAGCCGCTTTAAGAGGCTGTGAGTCTTTGTGTTGCTCAACTCTGATGAAGACATGCACGGTGACCAAACGTTAGTCATTACATAAAAGCTTGCGTTTCCTGATCCGTGTTCTCCTGTATACTTTGGACTCTGGAGTTTCTCTTGATGCTCGAGTGCCCTGCTCTGAGGGCACCGGACAGGCCTTGAGCACGTGTGTGGTCTGCCCAAGTGGTGTGGCCGCACCTCACTGTCCAAGAGGGCTGACACACTCGCGCGTGTGCTAATGAAACACTAGCTCTAGAGAGAACCTTTCGTTCTTACCCACTGAGCAAGAACGTGTCTAAAAGGCGTCTTTTCAGCGTCTTCGCCACCGTTCAGTGGGCATGTCAAAGTGACACCCTTACAGGTTTCAAAATTAAAGCTTGTTTCAACAACAATCACAGAACGTCAAACTCCACATTTTACTTCATGCTGCAAAAAGTACAGGGTGGATTTGAAACCTGAGCCTCAACCTCAGTAGTCTGACTGAGGCATGAACTTTTGGTCATCCAACCTTCATCAAGTAGCATTAGCCCTCCTTAAAGGCTGGCTGTCATTAAATCTTTTAATTTTGAACCAAAATAAGTTCTTAAGACGTCTGTAACTGATGTTAAAAATATGTCTAAAATTCCATTGTATCAACTTTATTTTTTTAAAACATTGAAAAGACGTCAAAAAGAAAAAGACATGGAAAAAAACGTTCACCCCGGCTCGCCAGTGGATGTCTTTTTAACCTTGAATGGACATCTTTTTGACATGTTTTTCGCTCAGTGGGTAGCAACCACCGTGGAGGAGAGTGAGGTGGGGGGTATTCAGTTGGTTGCCATCCGCAACCTCAGCGCTAGATGCCACTAAATCCTGCACACTGGACCTCTTAAACACAGCTATTAAAACTAGAAAAGCAAATAAAAACTGGTTGCTGAATTGTAACCTTCACCTTTTTCCCTGCAAAGAAAAAGTAACCTCACAGCATATACAGGGCGACAGCATGTAAACAAACAAATACGGATACACGTGTGACAAAACATATCTTAGTCTCTGTGAAATGAGGGAGGATGGCCTCATAGTGTTTTTCATCCGCCGGATGTGCAGAGGACTTGCGGGTGAGTTACTTCAGGGAACACCATTCAGGCTCTCGTGCTAGTCAACAATTTGAAACGACTTGTGCACCGCCGAGGTGACGTCATTCACGAATGAGGACTTGGACATCCCTTGCTGTGGGGAAAAGAGTTAAGTATCAATCAGGGTTCCACCTCAGTAATTATGCTGAACCTGCAGTAAGTGACACATTGACAAACTAAGCCGTGCTGTGCTCGCGGCAATTTGTCGACACCGCACATCCAGTCGAGGGTTTGAACCCTCAGAGAGTTATCAAAACGCATCGCGCTAATGCGCTGGCCTACGTGTGGAGACACGGTCAGGCAAGTGTCCTAAAACCAGAGCTACTAGATTCCTCAGCCTTGTCACATTCACGTCCCATTCACTTTCACTGGGCACTTCCCTAAGAACGCCACCTAATCTGCACAGCTTTCTCCTTCAGTTTCTCACAAATACCTGAGAGAGGCGTGGACGTTTTGAGCTGAGGGTAGGGAACAGAGAGCACACACCCAACACATTACAGATCTTGGCACTGAGTGCAAAGCTCCAACTCACCCTTTTCAGGAAGCTTTGTAAGTCTTTATCTGACCACAGGTTGTAGAGGAGCAGGGCTGCAGCTTTTTTTGATTTGGGCAAGTATCTTAAAAGGAGAGAAAGAATTGTTGAAGATCAGTTCGGACTTGTTGAAATCTAACACGCAGACAAAAATATAAACCCCTGATGAGTCATAGGTATTGCCCGTATCTTGAATCATCTTATCTATACATCTAGTCACCGTACCCGTTTTGGCTGATATCTTTCAGTGAGTTTATCAGGTTGTTGTTCAACAAGGGCTTGCTTATCTCAGGCTCTCTCTTCACCAGGGAGTTGGCCGTCTGGCAGGCCATCGCCAGCGTGTCATCGGACTCGTTCCCTGTCTTGGTGCCTGCACTCAGGGTGCCCAGCAGCCCCGGGAGGGCTTTACGAGCTTTTAGTAACAAAGCAAACAGAACACAGTGACTGTTTAAGTCAAGCAAACACTTGTAAAAACTTGTAAATGATTGTTTGAGATGATGGATTTCAAAGGTGATGACCCACATCTGACATCTACTGACTGAACACGATGGTCTTTTTTCATCATATATGTTATTGTTTTAAGTTGCTTTTAATCACATTCATGTGTAAAACAGAAAATATGTAAGAAGGGAATGAGTGAATGAATGAATGTTTGCACAAGCAACACAAGACCATTTTTTGTCTTGCGCATGCTTCTTACCTAAGCTATTCTGCAGGTTCGGGTTTTTGGACAGGTTTCCTACCAAAGCCACGGCGCACTTCTGCACGTTGACTTTGTTTGACTGGATAAGAGGACTGATAGTTTTAAGGCCATTCAGTTTCTGCACAATGATCTGGCTCATTACATCCGAGACCTGCGAACACACGCAAGCAGTGTAAACCGCTAATGAAACACCAGGTTGAGTGTACACACATAAAAAAAAAATAAAAAAAAAATACGTAAAGTTGGCTTACAAGTTATACTGGTAGAAAAATATTTACAATGATCATTAGCCAGGAGCTATAAGTGCACCAATGTAAATAAAAAATGAGGTTTTTCTGCCCCGGTCAGTATGTACCAGCACCACACATTTTTTTCTCTTACAATGCCTTCATTTGCGGTGAGATTCTGCAGCGTTCCCAAACAGGTTTCCTGTGTTTCTTCTTGCTGGCTGGAGCCAAGCAACGTCAGGTAGCTCTGCAGAGTTTTGGAGTGAATCAGCCAACCTGCTCCGTTAGGGTGTGGATCCTCAACCACGGGGTAGTCAAAGCGCCGCTGGTGAAGAAAAAAAGGGACAGATCGTTCTTAAACGTTTCAATACGTGATTCTTTGAAGGACAGGGTCATAGTAAACATATGGTATGGATTTGAAGAAAACACGGTGCTACATTTTACGTTTCACTCTGCGTAAAGGATTTAAGTTAAGTTAAACACTTCAGAGATTAGAGAACAAAGCCTCAGACTGTAATTCAACCCTTTTGAAAAGCTGGAGTGCAATTACAATTGGCACAGTGTTGGTAGAGTTGACGAGTCACACGGAGGAACAGGAGCGACGACAAGGTGACACTGACAGATGTCTAGACGAACCAACAGGCAGATGTGGGTAGCGTCTACAAGTATTTTTATCGTGTCAACATTAAAAACATCCCCAAGGTGTGTTTGTTTGTCTCTGTTGGGAAGATTCGCACCTCACGTTCCAGCGACTTGCTCTGCTGACTGAAGCAGCCGATGGGGCCGGCGTCGTCCAGGTTGTTGCTTCTGTTGACGGGCTTCGCCAAAGCCGTGATCCTGCTGAACAGAGCCGGAGCCTCGACCTCCAGCTGGAACGTCAGGTTGTGTAGGATGCACAAGCAGTTTTCTACAGACTGTTTTTCAAACAGGCAGACAACACACTGTCACAAAGGGCACAATTAAGATTCAGCGTAACATCTGTGCTGATATGTGCATTCACAAAAATACATACAATACAACATACATTAAATAATGGGTTTGGACACAAAAATAGAAACAAAGCGATGATACTCATTAATGCTCAATTTGTTTTAGCACAAATGTGTTCAGTTTCATTGCTGTCACTTTGTCCATATGAAATAAACTGTGAAAATAAAAGGTTTCACTGTCTATTGCACATCGCGATAAGAAACCAATGATAACCGATATTTAAGCTAGAATACAGAAATTGGTGATGCTTAATTGATCTGAGGCTGAAAATGTAAAAATGAAAATTGTTTACTGCCTAAAGTGCATGAAGAGTTTCTAAAAAGTTGTAATTCTGACAAAAAAAATCTGTCTGTGAAGTCTATATCTCTAAAATATGACCAACGACACTGCACAACAAACAGTGTAGCCGTGAATCTTAAACCAATCATAAGAAATGTGTAATTACATAAATGAGACAAGCAGACAATTTAAAGTTATGTTCTCCTGAAAAAGACAAATTCGGTCATTATCCAGTCACCCTCATTCTGATGGAAAGTTGGGTGAAGCTTCATAGTCCACAAATCATTTCTGGGTGCTTCACTGCAAGAGAGACGCTGCAGCACCCTCTGAAACAACTGAAAAAAGGCAAAAAGGTCGTCTGTCCGGCGTAAATCCAAGTTTCTGGAAGCCCAAACAGCCCAAATTGATTCAGAAAGACGCAATTTTCTTCCATTCTTAGACAAGCTTGTACGTTTTACCCTTTAAAAAGGATCTAAAAAACATCTTTTCAAATGAAACATTGGATCACGGGGCTACCAGAGACTTGCATTACGCCGGACAAGCTGTATGGAGCCAGCTTAAGAGGTCTTAAATCCCCTTCTGCTTCAGTTGTTGAGGAGCACGCTGTTTTTCTGTGGAAATGTTTTGAGAGCTTCACCTGACCTTCCATCAGCCTGAAAGTGGGTAGATAATGACTTGAATTTTTATTTTTGAGTGAATGTATCCTTTAAAGACTGGAGCGACGTAACAATGCTCAAACCATTAGTCTGTTTACACCACGACTGTCAAAAGGCCACGACACTGTGGGTTTCTGTATGACTCATCTGCGCCTTTTGTTGCAGTGTAGCTGCTCATCAAAGGCTGATCGACTTCACACCGCTGCTACTCGCTGCGCTGACAGATGAAGGCGTAACGTGTGTGCGTGTGTGAGTGACAGAGGGAAACACGCTGAGGCACGGTGAGATCGGAAAGAACAAACGCTGATATATTTATTTTTTTTTACCTTATCATCTGGTTTCTCTGCGTCCACGCAGTCCTGGATGTATTTCACCAAAGAGTCGATCAAACCTCGACATTTTCTCATCACCTGCCTGTTGCTTTGCTTCGTGCTGCTTAGGTTTCTGTCGTAAACACAATATATGATAAGTATAAGATATAAGTTCTGTGTGACATATATACATATATATTAAATGTGATGTGTTAAACAATGTTTGATACACTGACAGCAAAAGACAAGACACGCAGATCAGAGCCACTGCCATGAGTGGAAATGTGATGTGATGTAAAGAATATTGTGCTTATTTATGTCGATCTTGCAGGAAAGATTTCAATAAGTGATTAAACAGAAACTCTTTAGGCTTTTCTCATCCTACTTAACAACAGTAATCGTGTGCAATCAAGGAAATGAACGAAACACAGCAACAGTCAAGTCGAACAAGCACAGCCTTCCCAGAATGACTACGGGAAGTCAGATGTTTACAAAGGCTGATGTATTTGCTGATGACGTGTAAGATAACAGTAGCTGGTTTGATCGATGGTAATGTCATAAATTTACATTCAGAATGAAAACTATTAAAAAGCCGTCACACTCTGCTGCCAGACGCTCCTCAAAGTGATTTTTTTATTTTTTTTTAAAAAGCAGCAACTCTTAGAGGAGCTTATGGATTGCTTCCGACAATCTTATCATGATTTGGTGAGATGGTGAAGGCTCAAACTATGTGCAGCAAGAAGAAGATAACATCATTTCAATCAATGAAGGCAGATTGAATATGAGAAACAACTGCAAGTACGGTGAAATACATACAAATGCTACACATGACCTTAAAGCTCAATCAAATCTCTACAACTCTTCAGACAAAACCTATAATACATGAAGGCAGAATGTGTAGTATCAAACCTCATAAGTTCTGGCAAAGTATCGCAGTAAATTATAGCCCACATTTCTCACACAGGTGACTTGATAACCAACCACAGTCACGTCACTTGACCGTCCTGTTAATTCATCTTTGTCCAAGTCTGTAATCTTCAGTTAAATGGTAGTTATCTGTATTATTTTACAGAGGACGTCAGGTAACGTTGCTCTGAGGACAAAAAATGTATGAGGAAAAAAAATCTGACATTGCCAGAGTTTGAAGTAGCAGTTTCTAAATGTATCACGAGACTATTAGTAAGAATCTGGTGGTTTCGGTGTGTGTGTGTATCTGTGATTGTGGCACCTTTATATCCTCCCTATGACTCATTCGCATCTTTGACGAACAAAGCGACTTAACCAGTTTCGTACCGGCCTTAGCTCGCCACGCATGTATTTCCCGTGCACAATCCTCATTTTCAAACAAAATAAATCTCTGGAGGAAAACGTTCTTAACGACCCGTTGTACACTGATGCCTGGTGAACGCTTGATATCTACAGCTGTATGTTCATATGTAAGTTGGGGCGACACATAATCAGTAAGATCTTGAGCCTTCTGTTTTACTCTTACCTGAGACATCCCGTGGTGTGAAAGAAGGACTCGGGGTCGCTGAACCGGTCAGAACCTGTTGTGTGAGGCAGGACCACGCGCTCCATTAAGACGGGCAGGGCGAACTTCAGCAGGTCCGGCTTCAGGCTGTCAGCAGAGGACAAATTCCACAGGAGACCTGGAGAGGAAGAACGAAAACCTCAGCTGTCTGAGCAGCACGTCCGTCAAATGTTCATTCACTGACCGTGGGAAATATTGTGTTTCAAATCGTGTTGTTATTAGAGGTTTCCAAAGCAGTATCATGTTTTGTTGATCCTGGCAGCGCCTGCGAAGGAAAGGAGTGTAAACACAGCAGCGTCTTGTGGTTAAGAGTCAACCCTGATATAACTGCACGTGTGTTTGTTTAAGAGTCGCAATACTGATTTTTCTTTTTTGCCTTTTTTGCACGATGCACGCTGTTAAAAGTATCTGTTTGTGGCTATGTAAGCTAAATGACTGCAATATCATCAACTTACCCTAACCCTTCTCTGCTCAGGGTGTGAGAATTCATCCTCAGCACTCGACCGTGACAAAAAGTCATATAGAGGCATCGATATTAAAGTGATGAACTTGTCAGAAACTCCTTGTTATGCGTTTAAGGTTCATGGACATTTGACTAATCTATCAGATGTTTTAGTCACAAGAAAACTTCTGTGTCAGTCGGATAGCAGAGGCTAAATTTTCATTTAACACATTTGCATCGAAATGGACATTTGACTTTTATCAAAAGAACAGTGACAAAGTTATTTCAAATGACACTCAGGAAAAGATCTCGGTGACTGACACCAGGATCTAGACAGGATTACACAGAAGTAGCTCTCTGACTTGTTTGCAGTGCGTGTGTTTGATAGGTAGGTGTGTGTGTGAGTCTTTGTGCAACATGTCGCACACTTCAAAGCTAACTCGTACCCGTCAGCTGTTTCTGTGCCTCGGCGGAGTCCGTATCACGGAGCATATTCGCAGCCTCCTCGATGCCGCCGCAGCGATCGATCTCCTCCTTGTTCTTGTCGCTTTTAAAGGACAGGTTCCGGAGGGCGGCCGCGGCTGCCTGGTTAACCTGGGCGCTCGTGCTGCGCAGCAGACTCACCAAGGGGAGGATCCCATTGAGCTTCTGCACCTGTGAGACAAGAGGGCTTCAGGAGTTAGCACAGCTGAGGATCACACCCATTAACCACTATGAAATGACAGTGAATTATTCCATGTGAGGCCTCTGTTTTCTTTTTGTCACAGTGAGCTAAATAACAGTTTACTGTGAGAAATGGCAGGTGAAGAAAAAAGCCATGGACCTGCTGCTGACAGCAAGGCTCCCATACAACTGTCCAGGAGCTTGAAATGAGAGCTGGGCAATATACTGATATTATAGCATAATGATATGTGATATGAGAGTTTCCTTGTCTTAGATTTTTTGGATATTGTTACATCACAATGTGGCAGACACATTGTCTTTAACTGGTTTTACAGTTGTCATTTTCTGAACTTATCAGACTGTTATACTTGTCCTAATAACTTGACTTTCCCCACTTAGCCATTACATCCACGTTACTAATGATTGTTTCTCAAGAGAAAGTATCAAGAGCCATCCCTTCAGTGTTGTCGCCATACGGATCTCAAGGTATTTGGTGAGAAATGTCATGATATTTGATTTTGTCGCCCAGTCCTAGCATTCATAAAGTGCTATTGAGGAGATTTCAAAATATCGAGAATATGAAAATAAATAAATATTTGAAGGCCCAAAAAACACAAGTTTACTACATGTTTGAGCTGTAATCCGTAAGATTGATTTCGGGTCAGCATTTTAACCGCAATAGCTACTCAATCTTTTTTCATCCAGCCATGACTTGTCCTAAACAGCAGTTTTCATTGTCAGTGGCGGAGTCCGCCATTCCTGCGCAGGATTCAAATTACAGTTCCACACAAGAGGATATCTCACTGATATCAACCTCACTGTTTACAGTTCACGCTCCTAACACCGTATCAGTTCCTGCTGATGCAAAGCATCTTTTCATAACGCTGCTGCTTTACTTGGCTTTTATCATCAAAACAACACAAAATACCTCTTAGTCTTGCAGAAAACCTCAAGGCTAGGATAGCAACAGAGATCCCAGCTGAGCCCATACATTTGAAGCAGTTAGTTGTAGTGGTGCTCTTACATTTGAAAAAAGTTAATTTATGTCATATTACATGTTATGATTTTAGTTTGTAATATTCAAGTGTGGTACACGTTCCAAATTAAAGTTGATTCTGATCAAGCTGCCTCACAGAAGAAAGGAGACCTGAGGCCCTGCACAGGGAGGGGAGGTCAAAGGTCAAAGGTAGCGCAACAATCATTTCCGCGTCAGGGCCTCCTAACAGGTTAAACCAGCCAGCCAGGGTCACTTCACACGAAAAGGGTCAAGTCAGGTTTTGACACGGAGCGGAGTACATAATGACTGAAATTTCAATTTGGCAGAAAAGGTTTTTTTCTGTCAGCTGCCATCCCTCAAACATTCCACTTAAAGATAGCAAGACGACCCACCTCCTCTTTGGCCTTGTCATCGATGTAAGTGTTGTGCTGTATGTATGTTGCTCCACAGTGCTGGTAAGTCTCGTCCGGGCTGGAAAGAAGCTCCACAGCCTCCCTCATGGTGATTTCAGTTGCTGCGACGTTGCCATTTGACCTGCAGGAAACGTAAAAAAAAACACACACTGTGAACAAAGCACGTTATTCATATCGTTTGAAATTAAGAAAATGAATCACATGAGTCAGAGAAAACAGATATTCTCCTCACTCACCCAAAATCTCCTTTGCTCTTCACGGCACTCTGGAAGACGTGAGGCTGTGTCGATGTGCTGCACACAAACTGACTGCTTGATTTGTTCTGACTCAAGCCATGAAGAGGCTGTGTCGATATCTTGGGCCCGTCGATCGCGCTGTACACGAACTGACTGCTTGATTTGTTCTGACCCGAGCCATTAAGAGGCTGTGTCGATATCTTGGGCCCGTCGATCGCGCTGTACACGAACTGACTGCTTGATTTGTTCTGAGGCGAGCCATGAAGAGTGTTGCCGTGCACAATCTGTTTGCTTGATTTCTTCTGTCCCGAGCCATTCATACTTTTGCTGTACACAAACTGCTTGCTTGATTTGGTCCGGCCGAAGCCGTTCATGGTGTTGAGCTGAGGCTGGGATTTGGTGCTCACTATGTACTGGCTGGTGGGCCTTTCCGCCCTGTAGATGCTCACGTTGGAGAGGAGCCTCTGCGGAGGAGCGGCGCGTTTTGGCTGCCACGCCAGTTCGGGCTCGCTGCGGCTGGTGTTGGTCTGAGGGATCACCATGGCACCGAGAGGGGCGTAACCCTTATGGTACTGATAGGTAGAGGCTGCCGTGTTCGTCTTCAGAGTGGATCCCTTAACGTTGCTGACTGAGTGCCAGTTCATGTTTTTCTCAAGGCTGAGCTGCAGATCCAAAAGCATATGTTCTCAATTAAAGATAATCCTGTCTGAAGGGACGGCGTAATTTGCCACGAACTGAGCGCAGAGACAGAGTGATTGACACAGAGCTGGCAAAGGCGAGTCAAATTGTGAAACAACCTTTTGGTGTGCTGCTGTTACTTATATGAATTACTGGCAGCCTCTATAGAAGTGATGTGTAAACACATTTTTGTGCCATGAGGCAGAAAGACTCTGGGAGGATTTGGAAACAGGTTTTCGAGGAAGAAACTGACAGAAAGTCAACTGGGGACAACACAGCTTTCAAATTCTGTTCCCTATCACTGTTATTAGGCCAATACGGCATACAAAGTGTCGTATCAAACTGCAAAAGTTAATGAATGCTATCACGGTGTTTATGTTTATCATTTATGCACCGTTGATGAAATATATTACTTTCACTTTTGGTTTACAAGTCGACTGTCAGACCAGGTCTGCAGGCAGGAATTTAAAGATTCCCAACATGCAAAATACATTTTTAAAACAGATTATTTTTATTTTCTCCACATTTTCTTTATCCATTTTAATGTCTCAAAAGTGATTGATTAGTCGTTGATTGATTAGTCGTTAGTCATTGAACAGAAAGTTAGTTGGTGTCTATTTGAATAAACATGAAAAATGCCAAATATTTGCTTGTTCCAGCTTTTCAAACATG